>ML406758.1:0-14720 GCA_005239525.1 Nicotiana knightiana | reverse complement strand
TTAAAATCCTATATTACTTGTCGACCACGTACAATTGCGTGTGCATTGGGAAATCAACCAACACCTTACTATGCACCGCTAGTATCTAGTGTGCCTCCTTCTCGAGGTGCTATTACCGGCCAGTCTAGCATGCCAGTTCAGAGTCAGCATCAGCCGCCGCGTCCTCCGAGGGTTTTTTTGAGTGTGGTGACCCTCGCCACATGTTCATTGATTGTCTCAGAGTTAGGAGGGGTGCATCATCTCAGACTTTCAGGCCCCACGTGCTCCACCGGGTCCTCCAACTATTCTTCCAGCCCTGGCTACTGCCCCACCTTCTCAGACAGCTCGAGGTGGAGGTCGGGGAGGTCGAGGTCGCCCTAGAGGGGGAGGCCAGGTACTATGCCCTTCCAGCCTGTTCAGAGGCCGTCGCTTCAGATTCAGTATCACATGTATTGTCCCTGTCTGTCATAGGGATGCATCAATATTATTTGAGCCAGGCTCTACATATTCATATGTGTCTTCTTATTTTGCTTCATATCTGGGGATAGCTCGGGATTCTTTGAGATCCCCTATTTATGTTTCTACTCCCGTTGTAGATTCTCTTGTTGTGGACCGCGTATATCGGTCGTGTTTGATTGTTATCAGTGGTTTTGAGACCAGAGCTGATTTGTTATTACTCAGTATGGTAGATTTCGATGTTATCTTGGGGATGAACTGGTTGTCGCCCCAATATGTTATTCTTGATTGTCAGGCCAAGACTATGACGCTGGCTATGTCAGGTTTACCGAGATTAGAGTGGAGAGGTAAATTAGGGTATACTCCCCCCGCATAGTCATTTCTTTCCTTAAAGCTCAGAGGATGGTTGGGAAGGGGTGTGATGCGTACTTGGCCTATGTGAGAGATGTTAGTGTTGATACCCCTACATTTGAGTCAGTTCCAGTTGTGAGGTACTTTCCTTATGTGTTTCCAGCTGATCTTACAGGTATGTCGCCCGACAGAGATATTGATTTCGGCATTGATTTGTTGCCAGGCACTTAGCCCATTTCTATTCCTCCCTATCAGATAACTCCTCCTGAGTGGAAGGAGTTGAAGGAGTAGTTGCAGGAGTTTCTTGATAAGGGTTTCATCAGGCCTAGTGTATCACCTTGGGGTGATCCGATATTATTTGTGAAGAAAAAGGATGGTTCTATGCGTATGTGTATTGATTATCGGCAGCTGAACAAGGTTACAATGAAGAACAAGTATCCATTGCCTCGCATTGATGATTTATTTGATCAGTTACAGGGTGCCAGGGTATTTTCCAAGATTGACTTGCGTTATGGCTATCATCAGTTGAAGATTCGGGAGCCGGATATCTCGAAGACTGCCTTCAGGACCAGATATGACCACTATGAGTTTCTTGTCATGTCATTTGGGCTGACCAATGCCACAACAACCTTTATGCACATGATGCACAGTGTGTTCTGGTCTTATATTGATTCCTTCGTCATAGTGTTATTGACGACATCTTGGTGTATTCCCGGTCCTAGGCGGATCATGAGCAACATTTGAGGACTGTGCTTCAGACTCTGAGGTAGAAGAAATTGTATGCAAATTTTCTAAGTGTGAATTTTGGCTTGATTCTGTGGCATTCTTAGGCCATGTGGTGTCTTGTGATGGGATCAAGTTAGACCCGAAGAAGGTGGAGGCGGTGTAGAGTTGGCCTAGACCGTCATCAGCTACTGAGATTCGAAGTTTCCTTGGTTTGGCTGGATACTATCGCCGCTTTGTAGAGGGATTTTCATCTATTGAAGTACTTATGACCATACTGACCCAGAAGAGTGCTCCATTCAGGTGGACTGAGGAGTGTGAGGAGAGCTTTCAGAAGCTCAAGACAGCCCTGACTACAACTCCAGTGTTGGTATTGCCTACGGGTTCAGGATCCTATACAGTCTACTTGCAGAGTTTGCTTATAATAACAGTTACCAGTCCAACATTCAGATGGCACCGTATGAGGCTTTGTATGGTAGACGATGCCGGTCTCTAGTGGGATGGTTTGAGCCGGGCGAGGCCCGATCGTTGGGTACAGATTTGGTTCAGGATGCCCTAGACAAGGTGAAGGTGATTCTGGAGAGACTTCGCACAGCTCAGTCCAGGCAGAAGAGTTACGCGGACTGGAAGGTTCGTGATTTGGCATTCATGGCTGGTGATTGGGTTTTGCTTCGGGTATCGCCTATGAAGGGCGTCATGAGGTTTAGGAAGAAGGGTAAGCTGAGTTTGAGATTCATTGGTCCTTTTGAGATATTGCGGCGTGTTGGGGAGGTTTCTTATGAGCTTGCCTTACCGCCCAGCCTAGTAGTAATCCATCCAGTATTCCATGCTCGATGCTCCGTAAGTATCACGGTGATCCGACTCATGTCTTGGATTTCAGTTCAGTCCAGTTGGACAAGGATTTATCATATGTTGAGGAGCCAGTAACTATATTGGATAGACATGTCAGAAATCTCAGGTCGAAGAATATTGCATCAGTTAAGTTTCAGTAGATGGGTCAGCCGGTTGAGGAGGTGACTTGGGAGACCGAGCAGGATATGCGCAGCTAGTACCCTCATCTGTTCACAACTTCATGTATGTCTTTATACTCGTTCGAGGACAAACGTTTTCTTAAGAGGGGGAGAATGTAACGACCCGGTCGGTCATTTTTAGAGTTTGCACCCCCATCGCCTAATAACTCTTTTCCCCACGTTTGTATCTGCTTATGGGACTTGTCGGAGTGTTTAGTGGTGGATTCCGGAGAGTTTTGGGACACATAGTCCCTAAATTTGAGTTTAAGCTTTAAAAATCAGGTCGTAGTTGGAACTGTACAAAGACGGGTCCGGAATGAAATTCTGTCGACTCCGTTAGCTCCGTCGAGTGATTTAGGTGTTAGGAGCGTGTCCGAAATGTGTTTTCGAGGTCTGTAGTAGATTTAGGCTTGAATTGGCGAAAGTTAGAATTTCGGCGATTTCAGTCGATAGGTGAAATTTTGATATCGGACTCAGAATGGAATTCCGAAAGTGGATGTAGGTCCTTAGTGTCAATTATGACCCGTGTGTCAAATTTGAGATCATTCGGACTAGTTTTGACGTGTTTCGGCATCGGTTGTAGATTTTGGAAAATTCCTAAGTTTTAAGGCTTGAATTCATGCGTAATTATTGATTTTGATGATATGGGACGTGGTTTGAAGGCTCGACTGAGTTCAAATAAGGTATTAGGACTGGTTGGTAGTTTTGATTGAGGTCCCGGGGTCCTCGGGTGTGTTTCGGATGCTCAACGGGGTAATTTTTGGACTTAAGAAGGATTAGATTTTTGCTGGTGCTGGTGTTCTTCTATGCGTTCGCGTGAGGGGTGTTGCGAACGCATAGGCTAATATGGGCTAAGGGGGGAAAATGCTCTATGTGTTCGCGTAAGGGGAGGTGCAAACGCGATGGTATGGGCCAGTGTTAATCGCGAATGCGTGGGCCAGGCCGCATTCACGAAGAAGGAATGAGGCTTCAGGGGGTTCGATGCTTTTCCTTCGCGGTCGCGCGAGTCATGCCGCGTTCGCGCAGGGTTGGGATGTCAAAGGACCGCGTACGAATTCCCATTCCCGCGTTCGCGTAGGTCAAAAATGTAGGCGCGTGATTTTACCCTTCGCGTTCGCGATGGTGCTTCCGCGAACGCGATGAAAACTACACCTGGGCAAATTTAAAACCCAAAATCGAGGGTTTAAGCTATATTTCACATTTTGAACTTCGGAGCTCGGGGAACTGCGATTTTTGAAGAGATTTTCACCTGGGCACTTTGGGTAAGTAATTCCTACTTGGTTTAGACTAATTTCCACGAATTTATACCTAAATCCATCCTTTAATTTCGAATTTGGGGTGGAAAATTGGGAAAATTTGGATAAAGTTCTTAGACCGAATTTTTGAGTTTTGATCGAGGTTTTGATATCCGATTCGAGTAATTCTTGTATGATTAGACTCGTGAGTGAACGGGTGTCCGAAATTTGTAACTTTTACCCATTTCCGAGACGTGGGCCCGGGGGTCTTTTTCGGCAATTTTCCTAAATTCGCGTATTAGCTTCGAATTTATTAGTTAAATTAATTTCTTAAAGTTATATTTACATTATGCAATTGAATTGAATATATTTGGGCCATTTGGAGTCGGGTACTCATGGCAAGAACATGATCTCGGGTTGAGTTGAGCAGTCGAGGTAAATGGCTTGCCTAACTCTGTGTTGGGGACTTTCCCTTAGGTTGTTTTGATATAATTGTTGTGTGGGCGCCGTGTATGTGAGGTGACGAGTACGTACACGGGCCATTTCTGCAAAATTTCACTTTTCCTTCAAAATTATACAGTGCCTTGTACTTCTATTACATCATTTACACGTGTTTAATTGTTCATCTTAGATTAGGAAAGCATGCCTATTGTTTTCATATTAAATTGCCTAATTGACACTCTATGCTCCATGTTTAGTTAGTTTTCCCTGCTTTCCTACTTGTATTTAGATGTCTTTATTTTTCATTTGCTTCGCGTTGCATATTTAAATTGGGGACTACAGACGTATTCTGGGAGATCTCCCAGTATTGCATATTCAAATTGGGGACTACTGACGTCTTCCGGGAGATCCCCCATGTACTTCATATTTAAATTGGGGACTACAGACGTATTCTGGGAGATCTCCCCTGTTCTGCATATTTATATTTGGAACTATGGGACGGTATCCCGGGAGACTCCAGTGGGTGATACGTTGTGCTGAGCCGAGGGCTCCATTCGACTGTTTTATTTCCAGAATTATTCTTCTAACTGTCTACTTTAGAACTTATTTCTTTTTCGTACTATTTAAACTGTTTTATCTATAAATCCAGTAAGCCTTAACCTGACCTCGTCACTACTTGACTGGGGTTAGGCTTGACACTTACTGGGTACCGAATGTGGTGTACTCATGCCCTTTCCTGCACATGTTTTTCATGTGCAAATCCAGGTTCGAGTTCTCAGCCACGTGGCTAGTGGTCGTCGCAACTGTTATCGAGGAAACCATAAGGTAATTATGCTGTGTCTGCAGAATCCTCCGATTCACCTTCCATTCCAGTCTAGATAGAGATTTCTATGTATTTTCTTTCCCGTTGTATAGAGCTATTACTGTATAGATGCTTGTGACTATAGTGACATTCTGGGTTTTGGGATTTATACTTGTACATGCCGAGCGACTATGTTATGTCTACTTATATTTTTCCTTTTCTGTCTTTATTTTATCATTTTTGATTTAAGATTTTCCGTAAATTTAGGCTTACCTAGTCGTAGAGACTAGGTGCCGTCACAATACCTTTCGGAGGGTAAATCGGGTCGTGACAAAGGTATTGTGTCATAGTAAGTCTCAAAGAAATTTACTTAGTTTCTAAAGTATTCGCGAAAGTGGTTGGTTATATTGAGACTATAAATAAAATAAAGATTTAATATCTTCTATTACTACAGCTTGTAGTGGGGTAATATGTATGTGAAAAGTTACCCGCTTTATTCTCTAATTTGTACTACATAAACAAAATAATATCACAATAAAGTAGAAGTATATTGAGATAAAAACTCATATCATAATAAACTTGGAGTTTATTCATAATTGCACACGTCATGGTGTAATCCTAAGGTTTATCAATATTAATAATTTATCCAGTTGACGTTATTGGTTTAGCCATGTTAATTTAAGTATGACGTGCAAAAATAAAAGAGAATTCACATAGGTAAATATTTGAGAACTATAAAGTTCTTTACGAATTCTCTTATATTGCTTGTTCTCATTAATTAATATACCAACTAAAAATTGGGATTGAATCCCATGAATGCTGGAAATATCAAAGGTGAATCCGGGACCATTCACATGCCATGTATACCACATAAGATGCATCTATGAGATGGTTACATGTGCGATTATTATTAACCCGCAACCTGGTGTTTGCGAGGTAACTTGCTCAATAATTTAATTTCGAGCATAATTTTCAGATTTATATTCAAGACAGTTCATCCTGATAAGTTGGTTTACATTATAGTTGGTTTAGCAAAATGAATTATTGAGTTCTTCCACTTAATAGCCAAACTATTGCTTATGAGAATAAAGTTAATATATCATTGTGATATACGTTATATACGAAAGTATATTACATTCTCCCTCACAAGTGGTTCAGAGTGAGGAACCAAATAATTCCATCTTATTATTATTGATATACGGTGTTTATTATGATTAACACCTGTAATGCACAAAGATGGATTCCCAAAATTGAGTAAGAAAGTTAGTATTTCNTAGGAAGATTTAATATCTTCTATTACTATAACTTATAGCGGGGTAATATGTATGTGAAAAGTTACCCGTTTTATTCCCCAGTTTGTACTACACAAATAAAATAAT
Source organism: Nicotiana knightiana (assembly GCA_005239525.1). Taxonomy (NCBI): domain Eukaryota; kingdom Viridiplantae; phylum Streptophyta; class Magnoliopsida; order Solanales; family Solanaceae; genus Nicotiana; species Nicotiana knightiana. Next base: position 8,344 of record ML406758.1, on the reverse strand, counting down.
ACCACAATAAAGTGAATATTTATGATATAAAAATCGATATTATAATAAACTTGGAGTTTATTGATAATTGCACACGTCATGATGCAAACCTAAACTTTATCAATATTAATAATTTATTCAGTTGGCATAATTGGTTTAGCCATATCAATTTAAGTATGATGTGTAAAAATAAAAGAGAATTCACATAGATAAATATTAAAGAACTAGAAAGTTCTTTACAAATTCTCTTATGTTGTTTGTTCCCATTAATTAATAGACCAACTAAAAATTGGGATTGAATCCTATGAATGTTGGAAATATCAAAGGTGAATCTGGGTTTATTCACCTTCCATATATACCACATAAGATGCATTTATGAGATGGTTACATGTGCGATTATTATTAACCGCAACCTGGTGTTTGCGAGGTAACTTGCTCAATAATTTAATTTAGAGCATAATTTTCAGATTTTCTATTCAAGACAGTTCAACTTGATAAATTGGTTTACATCACAGTTGGTTTAGCAAAATGATTTATTGAGTGTATCCACTTAATAGCTAAACTATTACTTATAAGAATAAAATTATTTATATCAGTTTGATATACATTATATACGAAAGTATATTACATGCTCCCCTCACAAGTGGTTCAGCGTCAGGAACCAAATAATACTATTTTAATATTATTGATGTGCGGTGTACATTTTGATCAACACCATAATGCACAAAGATGAGTTCCCAAAATTGAGGAAGAAAGTTTTTCCAACATGAGGGAGAGACAAAATAAACACTTGAGAAAAAGTTTCGTGAAATGAATTATCATTTGTACCTCTAGATCCTTGAAGATAATATGAACTTAAAGTTCATAAAAGGATGCAATGCAAAACATGCCAGATGCATTTGCTGACCTAAAAAAAGTAACTATATTCTCACTGCAAATGCTATTATTAGAATAAGTCCTGGAAGGACAAAGTCTGTGGTACGCTCAACGTGTATAGACAAATCAATTTCAAATAAAATTCTTGATAAAGAAGATGAGGGTCAAAATGATCATAATAAGGAGGCAAGTGATCTAGAAGATCACATGACATAATACTTGATAAAATCTCAAGAGAGGTTCATGTACCTGAATTTATGAATGAAGAGATCACTATGTTATTATAACGACCCGAACATTTGTTTTGAGCATTTGCACTTCGCTCCGTAGTTTGGGTGCACAGATCTATATGATGTATTAGGACTTGTGTGCAAAATTTTGAGTTCATTCCGAGTTGATTTAATATGTTTCAGCGCGAGTTTTTGAAAGTCGAATGTTCATTAAGTTTGATTTGAGGTGCATTTCGCCGTTTCGATGTTGTTATGCATGATTTGAGGCCTCGAGTAAGTCCATGTTATGTTATGGGACTTTTTGGTATGTTCATATGGGGTCCCGAAGGGCTCAGGTGAGTTTCGAATAGGTTTGGATTGTGTTGTGCTCGTTTTTCTTATGTTTCGACATTGTTTCTTCAAGCATAAATGATATCATATTGAACAAATGAGCTTCGACTTCTCTTTTAATTGAAGCATTAGATCTGTATCCTAATTATGGACTCGTAACGAAAAGAATCGTCGAATTTAGACATCGTATGAGGATTTTATGGTCATTTTACTAAGAATTGGGTTGCCAGATTTTTTTCCAGATTAATTACGAAATTGCCACTGACTGCGTATTTAAAAATCTGCACATTTCCCAATATTGAAACCAACACATCTCCTTCATTATAGGTCAAATGGAGTGATTCAAAAGCCTATCTTGACTGAAATTTCACAAATAATCCATTGGAGGTATTAAAAGCAAGTTTTGGGATCATTTGACACATAAAACGAGGCAAAACAGCTGGACAAAAATACTTAATATCGACGGTTTGTTCATTTGGTCATATTTTGAGTTGGGTAGCTCGGATTTGGATAATTTTTGGAGGCGATTTTCACGATATGAATTGGGCTAAGTGTTCTATACTCGATTTTGGTTATATTTCATAATCCATCTTTGTCTTAGGCATTTGATTGATGATTTCAAAGTGAAATTTGGGAGTCTTGTCTAAAATTTCATAAAGTGAATTTTTGAGTTTTGAACATCGATTTGGATTCGGGTTTGAGTGAAAGTAGTATGGTTGGATTCATAATTGAATGGGTTGTCGGATTTTATGAGTTTTGTCGGGTTCCGAGGCTCGGGCCTGAGTTGGGATTTTTGGTCGATTTTGGGCTTTTGATTAAAGATTCGACCTTTTTCGATTGGGATTAGTTCCTGTAGCATTGTTTGATGTATTTGAGTTCTTTTTGGTTAGTTTCGAGCCAAAAGAGTTGATGCTCTTTCTGAGGAAGTACAAAGTGGAGATAGTGGGAATAGTAGAAACAGGGGTGAAAGAGAACAAGGCAAAAAGAATAGCTCAAAAGGTAATAAAGGAATGGAAAGTATAGTTTAATTACAACTGTGCATATAATGGAAGAATTTGGTTAGCTTGGAAGACTCATATACAGATTCAAGTTCTTATTGTTGATGCACATTTTATAAACTATAAAGTGATAGATCAAGGAAGTCAGAAGGAATGGTTGTTTACTGTAGTGTATGCATATAATGATTTGAGATCAAGGAAACAACTATGGGACAAATTGAGAGGTGTTGGATCCAGTATTACTAGTGAATGGATCAGGGGGGATTTTTATAATAGCTTACTAATTGATGATAGAATTGGTGCTCCTATAACAATGGCAGAAGTGCAAGATTTTAAAGAGTTCTTAGATAATATGCAACTCACACCTTTGAAGAGCACAGGTTGGTATTATACATGGTGCAACAAAAGGGATGAAAATGCAAGGGTGTATAACAAGATAGATTGGGCATTTGGGAATTTCAACCAGATGATGAAAAATGGGCACATAGAGGCAGAATATTTGAATCCTGGAGTGTCAGATCATACTCCTATCCTGATGAATTGTACATCTGGTTTGAGAGAAATGTCTGCATCCAAAACCTTTCGGATTGTATCATAATGTACTTCATCATCCTGAGTTTAATGGGATAGTGAAAGACATATGGATGTAGAACGAGAGGGTGATTGGTGGAACTAGAACCTGGTATAAACTAAGAAGGTTGAAGGAGGCTTTGAAAAGTTTAAACAGGTATATGGCATATTATCAACAAAAGATGGTTCAAGCAAAGCAAAGGCTAGAATTGGTTCAACATCAATTGTCTATGCAACCTCTAAGACAAGATCTCATAGATCAAGAAAAGGAAATTCTGATTGAAGTGGAAAAATGGAGCAGTATTGAGGAGCAGGTGTTAAGGCAGAAATCTAGAGCTATATGGATAAAACATGGAGTGCAAACACCAAAGACTTCCATGCCAATGGAAGCTGCGCACTAACACTAATAATATTGTATCTATTCATGATGATGCAAGTATAAAACTTACTGATCCTAGGAAGATAGAGGAGCAATTTCTGGATTTCTTTAAGAAATTAATGGGAGAGGCATCAACAAAGAATCCCTGTCCAGATGCTGAGGTGATTAAAAAAGGACCATGTCTCACAAGATATTAACAGTTGGAGTTAATCAAAGCAGTCACTAATGAGGAGATAATAGAAGCTATCAAGAGTATGCCAACAAACAAAGCCCCTGGGGTGGATGGTTTTCCAGTAGAATTTTTCACACAGCAACGTGAGATGATTAAAGAAGATGTGATAGCTGATGTACATGAATTCTTTACTACAGGGAAGCTACCAAAGGCAATCAACAACACTGCTATTACTCTAATACCTAAAGTTCCTAATCCTACACAGGTGAAAGACTTTAGGCCAATAGCTTGTTGCACAACTATGTACAAGATCATCACAAAGATCATCACTGGCAGGTTAAAAGCAGTAATGAATAATCTAGTAGGGGACTCTCAGTCAGCATTTATTGAGGGTAGAAACATAACTGACAATATCTTGTTCACTCATGAATTGTTCAAAGGTTATACTAGAAAAACAATGTCTGCAAGATGCATCCTAAAGGTGGACCTTAGGAAAGCATATGATACCTTAGATTGGTTCTACTTGAAAAGAGTACTGATAGAGCTGGGGTTTCCACAGAGATTCATATGTTGGATTATGGAATGTATATCAACTGTGTCATACTCTCTGAATTTAAATGGATGTCTCACTAAACCTTTTGAAGGGAAGAGGGGAATAAGGCAAGGTGACCCTATGTCACCTTACTTATTTGTGATATCCAACAATAAGATCTTTTCCTGGTACATCAGATCCNAGCCTTGATCTGGAGTTGATCTTTGAGTTGTCTGTAAATGTCGAATCCAACAATAAGATCTTTTCCTGGTACATCAGATCCTATAAGCTTGGCCCTGTACTTCAATCCTGGAAAGAACTCGATTATGACCGGATGCTTTGTGATGACAGTGGTAGTCAGAATTCCATTTAATGCAGTGTTGAAATACTTAAAGTGCGGCATCCATTGGTTTTCAGGAAGTACAGCAGGATTTATGAGTGAGGAAGCAGCTCCAGTGTCGATGAAAGCAATAACTCGAATCGGTCGATCCCATTTGGATGAATAGACTTTAACTTCTACTTGAGGAACGACTGCAAGAGCGTTGATCTCCTCTCGGGCTTCGATCTCTGGTTCTGAAATTTGATAGTTATCACTGCCTTGATCTTCATAGATATCCAGAGAGAAAAGAGTTTCTTCACTAGGTTCATCATCCACAGAGAATATGGATTCAAGGTCCTCCTCTTTTCCGAGATGTATGCCAGTGTAATCTTCAATCCTTGAAGGAGTTTAACAGATCTTCTCGACTTGAGGACAGTTTTTTGCGAAATGTCCAATCTTGTGGCAAATAAAGCATCTGTTCTTCCTGTGGAAATTTTCCTGCCTTCTACGTCTGAAATATTTTGTGCGTCTCTTGGACCTTGGTTTTCCATCTGGAATTCTTGGCCATTTGAACCTTCTGAATTCTTTCTGTCGCCTAGACGTGTGGCAGGAACATCTTGATCCAGTGATTAGATCGGATCTGCGACATGCTTTGTCAAGCGCTGGATAATTTGTTTTAGGGTTGAGCGCTTTGTACAAATGTCCTCCAATGCTACAAAAATAACTTTCCTGATGTAGCCGACTTGTGGGATTGTTATTGATTGAAAATTTTCTTCAATGATGGTCATGGTTCGGCTTTGCTAACATCTTTGGAAGGGAAGAGACAAAGCTTTCTTTAGGTTGATGTCTCCATCGATTTCAAAGTAGATCTTTGCCATTTTTTGAAAATGTCTGTCAATGTCATTTCTTTCGAGTGACACACACTTCATCTCGAAGAGTTGTCTTCGCATTTTCTCCTGTCTTTGGCTAGTATCTCCGCAGAAAACTTCATGTAGGATTCTGATGTTGAAGGCAAAATCCTGGGATGTAAGAAAAGTATTTTGTCTTGAATACCAAGTGAATTCCACCAATCTCTGAGAATTCCTGAGAATCGTAGAAGTTAGTTCTGACAGGATGATATACTTTTCTCGTTCCACCAAATTTTTGGTCACCATCCAAGTATAGAAGTCTTGGATTCTTTGAGGCCATTTTGAAACTTTGACGTCGTCTAAGGTGAAAGTGTGGAAGCCAGTTCCAACTGGTTTTGACGCCATGGGTTCCTGTCTTCTTTCTGGTATCGGTTCACCTGTCATGCCTTCTTGTTCCTCCTCTACTTCAGATATTTCTGGATCTCTTGGTTGACTCACAAATATCGGGGGATCATCTTCTTCGGAAGAGTTTTCTGTGGATTCATTCCTTGATTGAGAGCTTTCTTCCATTGTTTCATTGTCAGAGGAATTTAGAGATTCTGACCATGTAGTATCTCCTTCTGACATGTTTCTTGGCTGGGAGACATAGAAGTCCGGAATCTTCTGATCAGAAATCATTAGATTTTCAGGGTTGGACCCCTTTGAACTTTCTCCTTGGTCTCGCCTTTTCTTTGTTTGTTTTTTGGCTGCAAGAGCATCTTTCCTTTCCCAAACCAATTTTGCAATATCGAATTCAGTTTCTTCTTTTAAGGGTTGGGTGAAAGAGATAGGATGGTGTGAGGTAGTAGGAAAAGTAGAAAAGGTGTTGTCCATTTTTGGTGGGGAATATGCTTGTGTTGACATGGGGTAGAAGGTAGGTTTTGAAGAGAAAAGTGGGGTTTTTTGTGACTCAAAACGATCATTTCTCAAAAGTTGGATCTGTTCCTTGAGTGAAATCGTCTCTTTTTGTTATTGTTGAAAGAACTGGAAAAGTGAAGTTCCTGGCGAACAGATCTCATATTGTAAATTTGCCAATCTTAGCTCCAAGGCTTTGATTAGTCCTGCATGCTGAGACGATGTCTGCTCCACCTTTTTCTCAATTGTTTCTACTTTGCTCATTAACTTGTTTTGTGTATGGGCCACATTTTTTATGGTGTTGCCAATATTATTGAGCACTTTGTTTTGGCAGATGGAATTTTCTGATTGCCAGTTCATTGTTGCCTCAATGTCACTTGTTGGGGGGTTTTCTCCAGAAGGTAGTACTATGTTTTTCTGGGGGATTTTTGGAGCATGGTTGATACCTTATTTTTCAAAAGGTTGGAGTGGAGGAAAATCTTGGGTATGGCTGGAACTTCAAGGGCTCATCATGAATATTTGTGGGTGTGTGGATTTTTGGGTTGATGGAGTTTTAGGTTCAGGTGGCTTTTTGGATTCTGGGGTGATTTCACTATCTTCTCAACTTGGAGTGAATTTTTCTGGTAATTTTTTCCATTCTTGGGGTTTGTAGCTGACAAAGAAATTCATATTTACCTGGACGGCTAAATGAACCAATTGAAGGGTCTTTATTTTCATATCTGGCTTGGAATTGCTTTTCAGTAGCTTTCCCTTTTTCCTTGGATTTTTGTTTGGGCTCGCTGAGGCCAAATCTTTCCCAGTGACGCTGGTGGTGTTCATCATATTCTCCAATTGGATCTTCCAAACAATCTTGGCAATCGCAATCGAGATCCCAAGGGCAGTGTCCCATAAAGGGGCATTTGTACCACCAAACTCTTTTGCCTTCTTTGTCGAAATGTTGACACCAGTCATGTTTTTCCATGATGCTTTGTATATTCCAAAAAAGTTCTCTTACAGGGTCAGGTTCAGGATATTTGTCTTTGGGTTGGATCATTTGGCAAGAAAAGATGGTTTTATTGGATTTTTTGAGATGGGAATGGTCAAAGCTTATGGAAAATGTTTTGTCATTTCTTTTGGTAAAAATTGGCTCACCAAATTGTAGAGGTTCTTCTGGTTCCCTTAACTTTTCATAATTTGTGATCCAGGAATCGGGAAGAATTTTGACAAGCTCATCTCTGGAAATTTGTCTGCGTATTTGGGTGCACATGGTGTTTCCTTTAATAGCATCAATATTCAAGAGTAAAGCATTTTCTCCTCCGGGAAGGCATAGATCCATGGCATGATTTTGGACCCGCCACGCCATTTGGTGATGAAGAGTGGCTTGGATAGAATCTTTGGCTTATGGGGCACCTTGAATTTGGACTTGGATTTTTAGTGCTTCGGTTAAGTATGGGTCAAAAAGGGACATGTTTAAATTTGGAAAGATAGTTATGAATACAGTCCATGCATTCAAGGTAACTTCTGCAGTACCCAAATTTGTATGTTGGTACTCCAAGTATCTTGTATCTAGAAGAGAAAGTCGGGCAATAACAGGTTGAACTTTTCTTCCATAATAAGTGATAGCAATTCGGATAGCACCAAAATGGATATGGGTGAAACCATGATCTCTCCATTGTCTGGGAAAATCATCTGGAATTTGGAGGGTAATATACTATTCCTCTCGAGTAGCAAGAATAAGATGCTGGTCAAGTTTTGAGGCAGCAACATATTCTTTGACTCCTTTGGTTTGTATTGGACTAAGGAACGGATTTGGGTCCATGGTGCAAATGATTTTTTGGCAAAAGCTGAGTAAGGGTTTATTAGGGGTAGTTCAGTGTAAAATACTTTCTGTTCATCGGGTAGGATATCGACTTCATAGAGGTAATCATATTTTTTGGACAAGGTTTTATATATAGTAGGAGACATATTCATTTTTGATAGGGAAGAGGATGATGAAAATGACTCAGACATATTTAGTAAATTGTTCCTCCCTCCGAACGGATGGGCTGGCTCTGATACCATAGTAAGATAAACAGAGCAACAGACTCCAAGAAATATCTGAAGTAGAGGAGGATCAAGAAGGCATGACGGGTGAACCGATACCAAAAAGAAGACAGGAACCCATGGTGTCAAAAGCAGTTGGAATTGGCTTCCACACTTTCACCTTAGACGACGTCAAAGTTTCAAAATGGCCTCAAA
>ML406757.1:196953-223644 GCA_005239525.1 Nicotiana knightiana | reverse complement strand
AAAAGAGATATTAAAAAACAGAATAACAAAAAGTCCTATACAGAAGGACTACTGCCGTTATTACTACAAACATGGAGTGTATTAACTAGATCAAATATAACAAGTAGGAGAGACTTTTTATGCAGAGAAATTACAACCAGAACCAAGCCAGAAAAGAGTGCAATGCTCCAATAGGAGAGAAGAAAAGGAAAAGAGAAACGAAAAGCTCTCACATTAGCCATTCATTGAAAAAAATCCACTCAAGCCTTGTTCCTTCAAATTGAGATGGTTCATGCAAAAAATCTGATCATGTGAGAAACAACTAGTCTGACCATCTCGCATGTTATTCTTCCTATTCACAACCTTACCAGGTAGACGAGTACGATATACCTCCAAGGATGTCAAATAGAGAGTACATAAAAATCTTAGACGAGAACATTAAATTAGAGTCGAACAAAAAGAGCAAATGCAGATAGATAAAGTAAAAAAAAGTTGAGAAAGTTTGGGATAATAGCTTCCACAACAACAACAACCCAGTGGAATCCCACAAGTGGGGTCTGGGGAGGGTAGTGTGTACGCAGACCTTACCCCTATCATGGAAAGGTAGACACGCTATTTCTGATAGACCCTCAGCTCAAGGAAGATAAAATGAAACAATAGAAACAAGTAATATCAACAAATAGAGCCAGAGAGATAGAAACAACAATCCCAAAGCCAGAAAAATATATGGAAGGAAGCAATAGCCACAGCAAACCGTAACAGCAGCAAGATACTAAGAGACCGCAGTAGAAGATAATAGGAAAACATCATGAAATACTAGCAAAAGACAAGAAAAACTACCATACCAACCCTAATACCCTCAGTACGAAACAGAAATACGCTCGACTACTTACTAACTTCTACCCTAATTTTCGACCTCCACACCTTCCTATCAAGGGCCAAGGAATAAGAACTTCCTACAAAATATTTTCACATAACCAGCAGAAATTATGGCAAAAAATAAAATTGCCAAAGATTAGCAATACTAGCTCAACATTTCTTTTTACACTTCACTCGTGAAAGTAAAAGCAGCAGCAAATTCAAGAGCCTTGCGTTACTGGAAAATTCACATTACCATTCTCAAAGAGGAAGAATCTTGTTCCTTCCGGTATCTTGGAAATATTGAACGTAGATCACCAGTCCACCCAAAGAAGCCTCTCCATTCATTGTAGATACACTATAAAAGACAGACAACAAACATCAGTGTTCTGCCAAAATTTACTGGGAAAAAAAGATACACATAAGAATTGACAATACAGCAGCAGGCAAACATAGATTGCTAATGAATAAGTTGTGTCAATTCAGGATCATATTTCCAGGTTAACAATAGCAAGTGCTTTCTGTTTGAAGTACACTGTTCAAAAAGTACTTCCAAACACTGAAGGATATCCATAACATTAGATAACGGCTGTTGATTTTTACAATGTAACAACAGCAACTACTGCGCATCAATCCAAACAACTTGGGATAAGCTATATGAATCCTCAAAATTCAGCTCTAATTTAACCCATTTCATTACAAAAATATTGTCTTTAAGACATACTACCTGGGGGAGGCCAAGGGGTCATGGGCCGAAGCTGGAATGCAGCCCATGACAACCTCCACACACAGGCAGCCAAGCATAGCAAGCACGCTCTATGTTTTTCACCAGCTTCTCCTCTCCCAAGGATTAGCCCGCGTCCTCTCTCAAGCGTAGCAAGCACGCTCTATGCTTTTCACCAGCTTCTCCTCTCGCAAGGATTAGCCCGTGTCCTCTCTTTGTGTCTAACACGAGCTAAGCATATAACTGTTAGCTCCAGTATTGAAAAAAGCGTCCGCTTCTTCGCTTTAAGCGAGACGCGAAGCGGAGCGGGGCTATGGGCGCTTCTACTGGTTGAAGCGGCTCTGGTAGATAAAAGCGTCCGTCTCTATGTGAAAAGCGAGAAGCGAGAGAAGCGGGGACAAGCGATAGAAGCGTACGCTTTTTTATAAATCTGCCCAACAACCCTATTTTATTAAAATACCCAACAGCCCTCTCTACTTCTTCGAAATCACCAGAGCCGAGAAACTAGGGTTCCCCTTTCAAGTCAGAACATCGACTTTCAATAGCCCTGTTACCGGCATCAACTTTCGATTTTCCTTCTTCAACGCTCAAGCAACTTTCAACAGCCCTGTTACCAGGTGTTACCAAGTATGTTTCTGCATTTTTTAATTTCACTCTTCTTCTTCTTCTTCTTTTTCTTCTTTTTAAATGTCCAAAAAGCGTCGAAATGCTGACGAATTTATTTCAGAAAAATTCTGCCCATTTTCTGCCTATTTTCTGCCTAAAAATTTGTCCAATTTCTGCCTAAAATTATATCCGTTATTCTTAGTACTTATTGGCTTTCTTATGTATATGTAGTTGTTCTTTTAAATGGCGCCAAAAGAAGATAGAAAAGACCCGGCTTGGGCTTACTCTGAAAGAGATCAAGAGACCAACAAGATGGCAATTAGATGTCTTTTTTGTGATAAGATTTCAAATGGGGGAACCTATCGTCAAAAAGCGCATCTAATTGGTNCCAATTTCTGCCCAAAATTATATCCGTTATTCTTAGTACTTATTGTCTTTCTTATGTATATGTAGTTGTTCTTTTAAATGGCGCCAAAAGAAGATAGAAAAGACCCGGCTTGGGCTTACTCTGAAAGAGATCAAGAGACCAACAAGATGGCAATTAGATGTCTTTTTTGTGATAAGATTTCAAATGGGGGAACCTATCGTCAAAAAGCGCATCTAATTGGTGGTGATCCAAATGTCGCAGCTTGTACTAAAGTTCCGGAGCATGTGAAGGAAGAATTGAAAGCATACCTTCGGAAAAAGAAAGAGTTAAAGACTCAAATGATTCATGAACAAGAACTTCATAATCTTGATGATGATGATGATGAAACAGAAGAAGGTGACGATGCTTCGTCGCTTCCACCAAGATCACAAAAGCGGTGAAGGATGCTTCCACCAATGTCTTATAGTTGTGGATCTACCGGCAAGACCAAAGGTCCTATGGATTGTTACTCCACGCAAAAATCTAGAGATAAGGGAGGAAAAAGTGGTGATCCTCAAATTGATGCCAAAGCGATTTTGAGGGATCGTGCAGTTACAATGTTTGCCCGGTGGATGTATGATGCAGGTCTTCCTTTTAATTGTGTTAATTATACTAACATTTTTGCTGCTTTTATTGAGGTCGTAGGCCAATATGGTCCAAGAATGAAACCTCCAACTTATTATGAAGTTAGAGGGCCATATCTAAAAAAAGAGGTGGCAAAGGTGAACAAAATCGTGGAGGAGCACAAAGTAGAATGGAACAAGTTTAGTTGTTCCATTATGATGGATAAGTGGACGGTGAGAAATGGAAAAATGATCATCAATATCTTGGTGAATTCTCCTAAGGGAAGCCTGTTTCTTGAGTCCGTTGATGCAAGTGACTCTTCGACTGATTCAACCAAAATGTACTCCTTGTTCAAGAATACAATAGACTCTATTGGAGCAGAAAATGTTGTTCAAGTTGTCACAGACAACGCCAGTGAAAATGTTAAAGCTGGTGATTTGTTGTTTGTTGGGTACCCGCATGTCTATTGGACTCCGTGTGCAGCACATTCCATTAATTTGATCTTTGGCGACATTTTCAAGGAAAGACCCTTCAGTACTGTATTTAATCAGGCAATTAGAGTGCATTCCTATATTGTTCAAAGGCCTTTGTTATTGAACATGATGAAGAGATTCACTAAGCAAAGAAGCTTGGTGAAACCTGCAAAGACAAGATTTGCTACTGCTTTCTTGACTTTGCATAGGATGTATGAGCAAAAAAGCAATTTGAAGAAGTTGTTTGTTTCAGATGAGTACACTAGCAGTGCCTATGGAAGGGAAGCTCGAGGGAGAGAATCTGCAGATATTATACTTTCTCCTTCATTCTGGAACAATGTGGTTCATGCATTGAAGATTGGCGGTCCTTTAGTTAAAGTACTTCGTTTGGTGGATGCGGAGCAAAGGCCACCAATGGGCTACCTGTATGAAGCAATTGATAGGGCAAAAGAGGCTATTCAAGCCTCTTTTAGTGATCAAAGAAAATACAAAAGAGTCTTTGAGATCATAGATAAAAGGTGGGATAGCAAGCTTCATAGCCCTTTGCATGCAGCAGGACTTGTTTTGAACCCGGAACTGTTTTATGACAACGAAGCGAGGATTCTAGGAGATGAACCTTTGTGGGATGGATACTATGAATGTATTGAGAAGTTGATTCCTGAAAAATCCGTGCAAGATAAAATAACAGAGCAATTTAGTATTTATAGAGATGCTGAGCAACTTTTTGGAAAAAGCATGGCGATTAGACAAAGAAAGACGAAGTCACCAGGTGAGCGAGTGCTTATATGTCGTTTTATAGTTAATAAGTTATTTCTTTATCAATATTATGTTTTGAAAATTTGTTCTACTTCTACAGTTGAATGGTGGAAGCAATATGGTCATTCCACTCCAGATTTACAAAAGTTTGCCATCAAGGTTCTAAGTCTAACATGTAGCTCATCCGGGTGTGAAAGGAATTGGAGCATGTTTGAGCATGTAAGAACTAAGAAGAAAGATTTAGTATATTGAGATAATTAAATTATATCTCAATTGTCCTAATCTTACTAATTACTTATTATTTGCAGATTCATACCAAAAAGAGGAACAAACTAACCTTGAAGCGTCTCAATGATCTAGTCTTCATTAAGTACAATAGAACATTGAGGCGTTGTTACAACGCTCGCAATGTAATTGATCCAATTAGTTTGGACAACATTGATGATGCTAATGAATGGCTAACTGGAGCCCCGGAAGATCATGCAGATGAAGAAGTATTTGAGGATACTTCTGATTTCACTTGGGGTGATGTTGCGGAGGCGCGTGGAATTGGGGAGAGGATTTATGGTTTGAGGGGGAGTGCCTCAACTTCAAGTTCACAGAGGAAGGGAAAAGAAACAGTTAATTTGTCCCTAGTTGATGAAGAAGAAGAAGTTGAAGAAGATGACGAGCAATTTAATAATGATAGTGGAATACAAGAATTTGACAATCTTGTAGAAGAATAGGATGCTCATTTTGTGCTTTAATTGATGCTATTCTTTAGTTTTTTAATTGAAGTGTTGCACATTTCCTTATAATCACATGTTTTGTCTATGCACTATTTATTTTTAAAAAAAAAAATTAAATTCCACTTCACTTAAAAAAAAGCGAGCGCTTCTCTTCTCGCTTCTCGTGAAATGGGGGTTGTCGCTTTTTCTCGCTTCACGCTCTTCACAACACTGGTTAGCTCTTTCTTTCAATTGAGCGTCAAAATTTAACTGAATGTAGGACAAGCTATTAAAAATACAAGAGCAAGTGGTTCATGGTAACCAGCTTGCGAAACCGTGTGAATCAAATAATGTAATTGACTTTTTTTCACCACACTTGGATACCGTTATAGCACGTGTCTACAAAGACACATCCTAATGCATCCATTATTACGAGAATTCATCATAAATTTGACTAATTTTACATTGACTGTCAACCAAACCTAAACGCCTCACTAATCCTAATCCTGTATCCAGACTCTCATATACACAGAGTTAAAGTGTGCACAAACAAGTTAAATATGAAATATCCAACCTTCTTTTAAAAGAAAAAAATAGAAAAATTGCAGTTTGTCTATTGCAAGATATCATCTTTTTCATCACACTCAAATAAGGATGTTACGTGCCTAAAAAAGCATATCTTAACACATCCAATATTGCATGGACTCGTGATAAATTGACTTAGGTAGCACTGACTTTCAAGTTTTCACACAACTATACCCCTGTTCCTTTATCCGGACTCTACTATAATTGGAGTTGGTGCACAAAAATATTGAACATGATAAGTATTAACTTAAAATAAATAAAACGAAAATAATTGAAGAAATTACGGTTTGAGTGCGTTGCAAGATAACGCCTTTTTCAGCAGATAATCACAAAATTCTTACCAGCAAATTCAATAGTATTCTCTTCTGTAGAGCTGGTGAATTGAAGCATAAACAGTGTTTGAGTTGGTCAGCAGGACCAGCATAAACAAGGGACAGATATACAGTACATGAATCTGTCCAGTCTGCAACAGGAAATATAGAAAGTAATGATGTAAGTGAAAGCTCCATTTCCTGATTTTTTTTAATATGCCCCACATTTCTCAGGCAGACAAATTCTTAAAAGGTAATTGATAAATTATATATTAGTTTGAAATTGAAAAAAAATGAGCATGTCACTGCCTCACAGTAGACAAGCATATCAATTAATTTTAGAAAACTTAGCTTACTTAGAAATGTCTGGTAAGACCTTAAAACTAACAAATAGATCACTCTTGTTTCCAAGAGAGAATTTGTTATGGTGATTTAGAAGAGTCAAATTTCTAACTTTACTTGCATCAAATGACAGTTATGTAACTACACCCACTAGAGAAAAGTAAATATTTAAAAGAATGAAAGAATTGCCTTCATAAAAATCTCTGCTCCATTACAGAGTTCGGGATTCATCATTCATAGGACAGGACAGCAGCTTAAGAAGAACAAATAAATTTCCTGCAGCACCTATACCATAACGATATCAACGTTAAAGGTCAAAATTTCTGTCCAGAACTATGGGCACATGTTACCAGTAATCCCCACATGAACAAACACCATCCTTGAAGTGATGAAAGCGATTAGAGTCCCTCACAATAATCTCTCTCTCTGTTATCTTAGAAATAAGTTTAGTCACATTGTGGCAGTCTCCACAAACCCGCAAGTTTTTATAGATCCGTAAAGGACTTCTATGAGGAGTGTTAAGAATTCCATACGCAATAGCCAATCTCTCACTATGACTGGTAAGGATTTGTTCCTTTTCGTCATCCTCAACATCTTGTAATACAAAAGTATAGTCTGGAGTATAACCTAGGGTCTTCATCTTAGCAGTTAAAATACTTAATTCCTCGTATATCTCATGGCACTGCCGATGAGATTGATTTCCTGTGTAAAAGACTTCAATCTTGTTGTTCAGTTCAATTGAGCTCCATCCAGGAGTCTTCTTCAACCCCCTGTCTCTAGCCATTGATCTCACTTCATTCACCCCCTCCCATTTCCCATAATTAGCATAGATGTTAGACAACACGACATAGTACCCAACATTCTCCGGGTCAACTTCAAACAAATTATCTGAAGCCAATTTACCCAACTCAACATTTCCATGTATTCGACATGCACCTAGAAGAGCACCCCAAACTGAAGCATCAGGCTGCAAAGGCATGCTCTTTATAAAACGGTATGCTGTTTCTAGGCGCCCAGCCCTAGCAAACATGTCAACGATGCAACCATAGTGCTTTAGAACAGGTTTGATGCCAAACTCTTGCTCCATCATATGAAAGTATCTTTTACCCTCATCAACTAATCCTGAATGGCTACAAGCTGACAATAGAGATAAAAATGTTACATGATCTGGTTTAACACCTTCACCCAGCATATCATTGAATAGTTTCAGAGAAACCCTGCCATTTCCATGAATACCATGACATGATATTATGGCATTCCAAGGGACTGTACTCATTCTAGGCACCTCGTAAAACAAAGACATGGCATCATCCAGTCTTCCACATTTTCCATAAAGGTCAATGAGGGAGGTACCAACAAAGACGTCCAAATTAAGAGCTACTCTGAAAACATGCCCATGAGTCCTCATTCCTTCTCGCAACGCACCTAGATGAGCATAAGCTGGCAAAATGCTAACCCAAGTTCCTTGGTTTGGTGCACTGTCATCACATTTTTTCATCATGTTGTAAATTTCAATAGCCTCACTTGCAAGACCATTTTGAGCATAACCTGAGATCATTGAGTTCCAGGACACCACATCCTTAACCGGCATCTCGTCAAAAACCTTACGACTACAATGAATAAAACCCAATTTTGCATACATATCCACAACAGCATTACACACAATAACATCCTCCTGAATCCAACATCTCCTCAATATAAATCCATGAACAGATCTGCAGCAATGGAAACTTTTGTTCTGCGCTGCACTAGAAGCTAAACTCACCATCGTCAACAAGTCAGGCTGAATCTCATTTACCATCATCTCATGAAAGTACTTCAGTGCCTTTTCAGGTACATTATTTTGCTCATACGCAGCAATTAAAGAGTTCCATGATATTACATCTCTTACAATCATATCATCAAATACTTTTTGTGCATGTCTTAACTCACCAAATCTGGCGTACATGTTTATTAAGGCATTCGATACAAAGACATCTAATTCTAGGCCATGCTTTATAACATACAAGTGAATTAACATCCCGTGCACAATATCATCAAGCTGCGCACATATAGGAAGTACTGTTGCGATAGTCACCGAATCCATTTTTATACCCTCTAATCTCATCTCGTTCAACAGGCTCAATGTCTCTATAGCATTTCCATTCTGACAAAATCCAGATATCATAGCATTCCAACAACCCATATCCCGAAAAGGCATATTCTTAAAAATTTTAAAGGCAACAGTAGATGATTGGAAACGGCAATACATATGCACCAAGGAGGCAGCTACAAACACATCCCACTCTAAGCCAAGTTTCGAAGCCCAGCAATGTATTCTTGCACCATCAAGTATATTGCCGCAAGCTTTCAACACTGGAGGGAAAGTGTAAAAGTCAGGCTTAACATCAGCCGTGGACAACATTTCATTCAAACAATTCAGAGATTCACGGAAATGGCCATTACGAACATAAGATGATATCATGGAATTCCAGGTATAAGCATCTTTATTCTCTATCATGCAGAAAGTCTTCTGAGACAAAGAAACATCACCCAAGTGAGCATAAAGATTCCCAAGTCTAGTGCCGATAAAGATACTCTGAGCCTTCCCTGACACAACAAGAAGGGCATGAAGGCACTTCAAAATGTAGATTTTGGTACAGGATTTGAATAAATGCTCAAAGTCGATCTCTTTTTTCCTGCTTGCAACACCATTTGATAACACCTCATTGCAACTTCTACTTGAGTATAACTTCCAACAGAAAGAGGAGAATGGTAGAGATTTTGTGGAACGCCCACCTTTGAACGACAATAATAATCTGCACAGACAAAGCCGACAATGAAATCAATATGAAGACCCAACGATTACATGTTAGAATTCTTCCCCTCTCTTTGGAAAGTACAATACGAAGAAGAAAACATCATATCAGTAGTCAAAATGCCATGACAATATAAAGAACAGAATGGGAAGTTGAGGATACCACTAATGCAAATAGGATAATAAATAAACAATTGAATTATAAGCTCCTCAAGACAACATGCAGAATACCCAAATTGAGGTTAGAGATCACATGGAGCTAATGTGTATGCGGTAGATTTTGAGGCTAGACTTTATAGTTACATCTGAGAGCTCATAATGACTACCCTCCTTCAAAAGCTAGATCTATTGGGTTAAGCACTGCAACCAGGTATGCGAACAAATTACCTAAATTAATAGAATTTGAGATGGTAAAATTCTTCTTAGGTGTAAATGAGACATACTTTGTTTGTAAATGAGACTGTAGGCATTTGAATGACTTAAATATTTGCTATCAAAATCATCACTAATATCCTTCTATGATCCCAACTTTATCCTAAAGAATACATACACCATAAAATTTCAAGAGGACTCATAGGATGTGCATATTTCTTGCCAATCTACATGTTCCGATACTTCCCAACTTAATCTTTTCTCTTTCAGTAAATTATGTTCTTCCTCAACACTATCAAAAGGACCTCAATCAGGCTCATATCACTAGAAATCAACGGCGCGATTGCCTTACACTATCAAAACTTTTGAGGCTCGGGACGCCAAAGAACAATCGAATGTACAGGTTCAACTGCTTATGATTTCAAGCATAAAAACTGCGAAACTAAAAAAAGAGGCTCAAGCTAGTATTAGCAATAAGGTTTTCAATTCTCTCCGCTTATTACTCAAGAAAGGACCCAATAATAAAACAAGTATAATGGCTAAAAAAACAACTTGTAAAACAACAAAGAGCAAAATATAGTTTATATTATACATTTGCATTAAGTTTACATCCATTGACGGGGCAAAATTTGAATCCATATAAAGACGAGACCTTTAGACACTAGTTAGCAACAAAAAGGAGTAGTGGTTGGTGCAGTATTAATACTAGACCCAACAAACATAAAATCGCAAGTGACATATTGCCCTTTGTTTGGAAACTTACCTCAAGCGTGTAGGATGGAAGCAGAAAAGATACATCTTTGCCTTCGCGGTAGATGGCCTCTCAGTGACATATAAACAAACATTTAACGACCCAATTCAGAAAAAAATTGCTGACAACTAGACTTTCACATTAATGGCCTCTCAGTGACATATAAACAAACAGCTAATGACCCAATTCAGAAAAAATTGCTGACAATTATAGTCCTCCACTCCCTTCGTTTGGAAAACTAGCTAATTAGGACAATTTCAATTTGTCCCTAGGTTTAAGTTGATCTCTTTTATACTCCATGTATTCACCTTGAATACTAGTATCCTTTAAATTTTAAATTTTAAATGGTCCACGGCTGACAAAAAAACGTTAACTTAAACTGAAAAAAGCCAATCCGTAACAGAAAATGGAATTCCTAAACAAAAAACGTCCACTCACCTTTACCTTTCGCTATCAGATTTTGGGTTACTAAGTCATAAATTTCTTAACTAGTATCTGTTAATATTGTGTTTAAATCAAATTAATATAGTATTTGAGGTAAAAACATAAATCAAGTGAAAATTATAAACTAAATATTAAATGTTGTGTCATCATAAGTTGCTTCTTATTTCAAATAAACTAGACGAGGAAAGTCCAGTTTATGGACCCAATATTGTAGTCTTAAAATTATTGTTTGTCGAGGTTCAATTAATTTTTTGATAAATAAATTGATTCTTGTTATATTCATTTAATTAGGGATAGAGAATGATATTGGGGATCATAATTTATAATTAGTTTTTGTTAATAATTTACTTAAAATTAAATCATAAATTATAATTTGTCTAAATTGCTCTAATTAACCTAAAGAGACTACGTGTTATAATACCCATTTGTAACATTCACATCAAATTGAAAATTTAATTTGAATGACATTTTTTTCCTATTTGAATATTTTATAAGAGAATACGTTAAAGCTGCAAGTGATCTATACTAACAAATTTTCTAGAATAAGAAGCTTACCAATATATCTGTAAACTATTTTTGAATACATCCAAATTGGTTTCACAAGAGTTTTAACAGTGGGAACAATCAACTACTTGATGAAAGTTAACACGAACAACATCATTCTTTAAAATACGATAAAAGATTAAAAAAATTTACTATTAATTTAAAAAATAAGTTTACTTTCTCTGTGAAAATTTCTAGTTAACAGAACCAAAATTAAGAATGTTACCAATGAGAAAAAAGAACGTTTAAAATGATCATTTGCATGCAGTACTCTCCATAAAAGTAGTTTAATTAACATGAAGTAACATTTAAAGAAGTGTTGTAATTATGGGAATGTGGGTCTCATGTGTATAAATAATAGTTAGCATTTAAGAATTACAAACAAAGTAAAAACTTTTTGAAATGACAAATATACCTTTGGTCTACCAACTTCTCATTTCTATATAATAAAAAATTACACTTTGACAAGAATAATTAAAGCTTATACTCATTAGAGAATGCTATTCCATTAGTTCGTTTCTAATTTAATTTTTCTTTTCTATAATTTATGGGTCTTCATTGTTATGATTTTTCTCTTCTATAACTTCATATTTAATTTTCATTTCATTAACTTTTACACCTTCGTATAACTCCTATGCAATTAAACGTTTTCCAATCTAGTGGTCTCCATTTATGTATTAAGTGAAAAAAAAATGTGAGTTTTCCACACTAAATACCAATTAATGATAAATAGCATATTTTCTTTCTAAATTGAAAAATAATTTCAGAGTGAATTGAGAGACTTAGTCTTTTAATTGAAAGCTTAAGTTGAAAAAGTAGATGGGATGTCGACTTATGTGTAAACGACCTCGGATTTGAATTTTGATGGTTCTGTTAGCTCCTTTAGGTGATTTTGGTCTCAGGAGCGCGTCCAAAATGTGATTTGGAGGTCCATAGTAGAATTAGGCTTGAATTGGTGAAAGTTGAAATTTTGGCAAGTTTGACCGAGAGTGAAATTTTTGATATCGGGGTCAGATTGGATTTTCGGAAGTGGGATTATGTTTGTGGTGTCATTTATGACTTGTGTGAGAAATTTGAGGTCAATCGGACGTGGTTTGATAGGTTTCGGCGTCGTTTGCGGAATTTGAAACTTTTAAAGTTCATTAGGCTTGAATATGTGTGTAATTCGTGTTTTTGATGTTGTTTGAGGTGATTTAAGGGTTCGGCTAAGTTAGTATCGTGTTTTGGGACTTGATGATATGCTTGGTTGAGGTCCCGGAGGCCTCGGGTGAGTTTCGGAGGGTTAACAGATCATATTTGGACTTTGGTTTTTTGTTGATAACTGCTGGTGTATTTCTGTTAGTTTCCTCTTACGCGTTCGCGAGAGGATCCTTGTGTTCGCGAAAGGTGTTTGTGGGTTGGGAATGTTTTGTTCTATGTGTTCACGAAGGGTTGGATGCGAACGGAAACACGAACGCGAACGCGAACGCGAAGGTATAGTTGATTGTGCATCGCGAACGCATTGAGTTGTCGCGTTCGCGAAGAGATGGTGAGCTAGTTGGGGACCCAGACCCTTAGTCTACGCGTTCGCGGGGCAGGGGTCGCGTTCACGAAGAGTGATGTTGGCAAAGCTTTGCGTTCACGAAGAGTTAAGTTGAGAGGCAGGCAGATTGGTCTACGCAAATGCGAGAGAAAGGTCGCGTTCGCGATAGAGGTACATCTGGGCAGATTTAAACGATTAGAAACGAGGGTTTGAACCCATTTTTCATATTTTGAGCTAAAGACCATGGATTTGGGCGATTCTTGAAGGAATTTTCAAGGAGTTGATTAGGGTAAGTGATTCTTACTTGGTTTTAGCTAAATTCAATGATTATGTCTTTAATTCCATCATCTAATTTGTGATTTGGAGTGAAAAATTGGGGAAAATGAGGAAGAGTTCTTGAGTTAGATTTTTGAGTTTTTGAATGGGATTTTATTATCAGATTTGGGCAAATTTGATATGGTTAGACTCGTGAGTGAATGGTCTTTCGGGTTTTGCGACTTTTGCCGAATTTTGAGAAGTGGGCCCGGGAGGGCGGGTTGAGCCGATTTCAAATTTTTGGCTATAATTTAGTATCTTTCTTGTGGAGTTGATCCCTCTAGCCTATATTAATTGTATTGTACTGATTATGGCTAGATTAGGGACGTTTGGAGACCTATTTGAGAGGCAAAGGCATTTTGGAGTAGAGTTTTGCCCAGATTGAGGTAAGTAACACTTTCAAACTTGGTTCTGAGGGTTCGAAACCCCAAGTTATGTGTTACGTAGTTAGTATTGAGGTGGCGCACATGCCAAGTGACGGGCGTGCGGGCATGCACCGTGAGAATTTTGACCTGGTTGATTCCATGGCACTGTGTAGTGGTTCTATTTGGTTGATATCCGTGCTTTTATCATGTGATAAAGTAATTGAGTTGTCGATCATGCTAGACATCATGTTTAGGCTTTATGCTGGTACTGTTGGGACCCATAGTAGTCGTTTCTTGTTGTCACCTTATTGATTTCACTGATATTTCGTACTCAGTCATGTTCATGCATTTCATATCATATCTCAGTCTCTGTTGTTAATTGTTGGTACATCATATCATTGTTTTCGGACTAGTTTCATGACATTGTGAGCCCGTGAGTGAGACAAGAGAGATTGAAGATTGAGTGAGGCCGAGAGCCTGATTTTGGGTGACAATTATGGGATTGGGATGCGCGCCGCAACGGTTACATTGATTTACGATAGCGCTTGGGTTGAAGGAGCCCCTCCGGAGTCTGTACACACCCCCAATGAGCGCGGTTGATATTATTGAGGGATGGATCTTCCGTGGACATGGATCTTGTCCAAAGCATTTGATACCTGGAGATGGATCTTCTCCACGGGCCAGATTGGCCTTCCTCGGTACTGGGTGGCTGATAGTCAGTGATTTATATATTCTGGGATGGATCTTCCCCGTGCTGTATAAGCCATATACAGTACCGAGTGGTTGAGTACTTGAGATCGTGAGCACATGAGACCGTCAGCATGGTTCATCACATACAGTATGTGCATTGGCATGTAGAAGTAGAAGAGTTATGGCCTTCACAGTGTTCAGAATTGATCTATTTTACTGTTTTGAACTATCTATTTAATTTGAAAGCATGTTTACGATTTTGCACTGTTATGTATATTATAACTGTACCAGTTGAGTTCGTCACTACCTATCAGTCCAAAGGTTGGACTTGTTACTTACTGAGTCGGTTGTACTCACGTTACACCTTACACCTCGTGTGCAGATCTAGGTGCTTCAAGTCACGACGGCCGTTGATTGAGGAGTCAGGATTTGGAGACTATTGAGGTAGTTGTATGGCGTTCGCAGGCCTTGACGCTCCTTCTTTATCTCTATATGTACTTCAGTTTTATTCCCTAGATATTGTAGTGGATTGTATTCCAGTGTAGATGCTCATGTACTCTATGACACCTTGGTTTTGGGATAGATTGTATCGTATTTCGTATTATTCCTGTTTCAAAAAGGTTTTCTTCAATATTAATTGCTTCTGTCTTTACTTTCAAAGTTTTTACTGTGTTGTTATGCTGAGTAGTGGCTTGCCTAATTCCACGATAGGCGCCATCACGACGGTTTATTTTGGGTCGTGACAAGTTGGTATCAGTGCCTAGGTTACATAGGTCTCACGAGTCATGAGAAGGTTTAGTATAATCTATCAATATAGAGACGTATGTACTTATCTTCGAGAGGCTGCTGAACCCTTAGTAGACTTCACATTGTTGAATTCTTGTCGTGCGAATTTGTTGATTCCGGTTACTAAACTTCTATTGTTCTATCTCTCATAGATGGTGAGGACACGTACTACGCGGCAGGATGGACAGCTACCAGTACTAGCAGTCAAGGCCGCGAGATGCCGAGGTCGAGGTCGCGGTACCGCGGTAAGGGCAGAGGTGTGGCTCGCACAGCAGCTAGGGCATCACTTATAGATCCACCAGTTGCCCCAGTTCAGGATCAGGTCCTAGTTGTGGATGCGCCAGCAAGACCAGCTCAGGCACCAGCTGTGCCCATTGTGATTCCAGGCCTTCAGGAGGCCTTAGCTCAGATTCTGACCGTGTGCACCAGTCTTGCTCAGACGGGCTCTGTTTTGGCCGCAGCGGCCACTTCTCAGGCTGGGAAAGGTGCTCAGACTCCCGCCTCCCGCACATTAGAGCAGGTGGTACAGGGACTCCAGACACCGGGGGCACTACCAAGGCAGTCGTTTGCAGCTGCTCGGGACTATGTGGTTCGTGTTATGCCTGAGGATGAACAGCGTAGATTGGAGAGGTTTGGGAGACTCCAGCCTCCCTCTTTCGGTGGTACAGAGGTGGAGGATGCACATGGCTTCTTAGATAAGTGGGAGATGATACTCCGTACAACAGGTATTCTGGAGACCAGTGGGGTCTCATTCACTACTTTTCACTTCTCTAGGGATTACTTCACCTTGTGGGAGGCTTTTGAGAGGTGTAGGCCGGTCAGTATAGCGTTACTTACTTGGCATAAGTTCACTACTCTCTTCTTGGAGAAGTTTGTGCCATAGTCTCGCAGAGAGGAGCTGCGCAAACAGATTGAGCAGTTACGTTAGGATGATATGTCCGTGATACAGTACGAGATGAGGTTCTCTGAGTTGGCCCGCTATGCAGACTGGTTAGTTCCCACAAATAGGGAGAGGATCAGAAGGTTCATTGATGGCCTCACATTTCAGTTACGGGTGCTTATGACAGAGAGAAGGTATTTGGTGCTATGTTCGAGAAGGTTGTCGATATTGCTCGACAGATTGAGATGGTCCGCAACCAGGAGCGAGTTGAGAGGGAGGACAAGAGGTATCGGGGATCAAGTTCTTTTAGTGGTGTTCCTTCTGTAGGTCAATTCCACCACGACAAGGATCGTCCTTACAGGCATGCTCAGACGACTCGCCCAGTTCACCGTGGTGCATCATCTAGCCATGGTTTTCATAGCTCTCAACAGGTTCACTCAGCTTTTAGTGAACCCTTCCAGCTCAGAGTTCGTCTCATGCACCAACAGCTCAGGGTTCATCTATGTCGGGGCCTTCTAGCAGTTATCCCGGTGCTCGGGGCTCCCTTCAGTCCCCACCGCCATTTGTATGGAGGGATTATTTTGAGTGTGGAGATATGGGTCACATCAAGAGGTATTGCCCCCACCTTTTGGGAGTTTCAGTTCAGCAGAGGAGTCAGACCACGACTTCAGCACCCGTCACTTCACCACACGCCCAGCCAGCTCGAGGTGGATCTCAGTCAGCTAGGGGTCGCCCAAGAAGGGGAGTCCAATCAAGGGGTGTCCATGCCCGTTTCTATGCTCTCCCTTCCAGACCAGATGTCATTGTTTTGGATGTTGTGATCATATGTATTGTCTTAGTTTGTCACGCGGATGCCTCTGTATTATTTGACCCTGATTATACTTATTCATATGTGTCCTCGTATTTTGCTCACTCTGGATATGCCTTATGAGTCTCTAGTTTCATTTGTTCATGTATCTACACTGGTGGGCGATACTATTGTTGTGGATCGTGTATACTGGTCGTGTGTAGTGACTATTGGGGTTCTGGAGACTAGAGTGGATCTCTTGTTGCTTAGTATGGTCGATTTTGACGTTATTTTGGGTATGGATTGGTTGTCTCCATGTCATGTTGTTCTAGACGGTCACGCTAAGACCATGACATTGGCGATGCCGGGGTTGCCGAGGGTTGAGTGGAGAGGCTCTATAGACTATGTTCCCAGTAGAGTGATTTCATACTTGAAGGCTCAGCGGATGGTTGAGAAGGGTTGTCTATCGTATTTGGCCTTTGTGAGAGATGTTAGTACAGATACCCCTACTATTGATTATGTTCTGGTGGTGTAAGTTTTTCCAGATGTGTTTCCTACAGAACTGTCGGGCATGCCGCCTGATAGAGATATTGACTTTGGTATTGATTTGGTGTCGGACACTTGGCACATTTCTATTCTACCGTATCGTATGGCACCACCTGAGTTGAAGAAATTGAAGGAGCAACTTTAGGAACTCCTTGATAAGGGTTTTATTCGGCCTAGCGTGTCACCTTGGGGTGCGCCAACTCTATTTGTGATGAAGAAGGATGGTACTATGAGAATGTCAATTGATTACAGGCAGTTGAACAAGGTCACAATCAAGAACAAGTATCCTTTGCCGCGTATTGATGATCTATTTGACCAACTTCAGGGAGCGAGGCTGCTCTCCAAGATTTATTTGAGGTCATGGTATCACCTGTTTAAGATTCGGGACTCGGATATTCTTAAGACATCCTTCAGGACCTGATATGGCCATTATGAGTTCCTTGTGATGTCTTTTGGGCTAACCAACACCCCAGCATCGTTCATGCATCTGATGAATAGTGTGTTTCAGCGTTATCTTGACTCGTTCATTATTTTGTTCATTGATGATATCATGGTGTACTCTCGTAGTCAGAAGAGCATGCCCAACATTTGAGGATTGTGTTGCAGCGGTTGAGGAAGGAGAAGCTTTATGCAAAGTTCTCCAAGTGTGAGTTTGGGATCAGTTTAGTGGCTTTCTTGGGGCACGTGGTGTCCAGTGAGGGAATTTAGTGGATCCAAAGAAGATAGAGGCGGTTCAGAGTTGGCCCATACCGTCCTCAGCCATAGAGAATCGAAACTTTCTTGGTTTGGCTGGTTATTACCGTCGTTTTATGGAGGGTTTCTCATCTATTAAATCTCCCTTGACCAAATTGACCCAAAAGGGTGCTCCTTTCAGGTGGTCGGATGAGTGCGAGGAGAGTTTTCAGAAGCTCAAGACTACTTTGACCACGACTTCAGTTCTAGTTCTACCATCAGCTTCTGGTTCTTACACTGTGTATTGTGATGCTTCTCAGATTGGTATTGGGTGTATTCTGATGCAGGTGGGTAGAGTGATTGCTTATGCTTAGCGCCAGTTGAAGCCCCATGAAAAGAACTATCCTGTCCACGACCTTGAGTTAGTAGCTATTGTTCATGCCTTGAAGATTTGGCGGCACTATTTGTACGGTGTCCAGTGCGAGATTTACACTGACCACTGGAGTTTGTAGCATCTGTTCAAACAGAAGGATCATAATTTGCGTCAGCGGACGTGGTTGGAGCTACTTAAGGACTATGATATCACTATTTTGTACCATCCCGGGAAGGCCAATATGGTGGCTGATGCTTTGAGTCGTCAGGCGGAGAGTTTGGGGAGCTTAGCATATCTTCCAACAGTAGAGAGGCCATTGGAGTTGGATGTTCAAGCCTTATCCAGCCAGTTTGTTAGATTGGATATTTCTGAACCGAATCAAGTATTGGCTTGTGTGGTCTCTCGGTCTTCTCTTTATGATCATATCAGGGAGCGTTAGTATGATGACCCTCATCTGCTTGTCCTTAGGGACACGGTCCAGAACGATGATGCTAAGGAGGTCACTATCGGGGATGGTGGTGCATTGAGGATGCATGGCAGGCTATGTGTACCAAATGTAGATGGTCTGCTTGAGTTGATTCTCCAGGAGGCTCACAGTTTGTGGTATTATATTCATCGGGGTGCTGCGAAGATGTATCAGGACTTGAGGCAGCATTACTGGTGGAGGAGAATGAAGAAGGACATAGTGGAGTATATAGCTCAGTGTCTAAATTTCCAGCAGGTGAATTATGAGCATCAGCGGCTAGGTGGGTTGCTTCAGAAATTAGAGATTCCGGAGTGGAAATGGGAGTGAATCACTATGGATTTCGTTGTTGCGCTTACACGGACTCAGCAAAAGTTTGATAC
Source organism: Nicotiana knightiana (assembly GCA_005239525.1). Lineage (NCBI taxonomy): Eukaryota > Viridiplantae > Streptophyta > Magnoliopsida > Solanales > Solanaceae > Nicotiana > Nicotiana knightiana. The sequence continues at coordinate 204,644 of ML406757.1, read as the reverse complement.
AGTTTGGGTGATTGTGGACAGGCTGACCAAGTCAGCTCATTTCATTCCTGTGATGACTATCTATTCTTCCGAGCAGCTGGCTCGAGTGTATATCCGTGAGATCGTCAGGCTTCATGGTGTACCGGTATTTATCATCTCTGACCGGGGTACGCAGTTTATATCACGGTTCTGGAGGGCCGTACAACATGAGTTGGGTACTCGAGTGGATTTGAGCATAATATTTCACCCTTAGAGGGACGGACAGCCCGAGCGCACTATTAAGATATTAGAGGATATGCTCCGTGAATGCATGATGGAGTTTGGGGGTTCGTGGGATCAATTCTTGCCACTTGCAGAGTTTGCCTACAACAACAGTTATCAATCGAGCATCTAGATGTCACCGTATGAGGCTCTATATGGTAGGCAGTGTCAGTCTCAAGTGGGTTGGTTCGAGCCGGGCGAGGCTAGGTTATTGGGTCTAGACTTGGTTCAGGATGCTCTGGAGAAGGTTAAGGTAATTCAGGATCGACTTCGCACAGCCCAGTCCAAACAGAAGAGTTATGCGGATCGGAAGGTTCGCGATGTTGCATTCATGGTTGGAGAGCAGGTCTTGCTATGGGTGTCACCCATGAAGGGTGTTATGAGGTTCATAAAGAAGGGCAAGTTGGCCCCAAGGTTTATTGGCTCTTTTGAGGTATTGCGACGTGTTGGGGAGGTTGCTTATGAGCATACCTTGCCTCCCAGTCTAGCAGGAGTTCATCCAGTCTTCCATGTTTCTATGCTCCGGAAGTATCACGGTGATCTGTCTCACGTGTTGGATTTCAGCTCAGTCTAGTTGGACAAAGATTTATCTTATGTTGAGGAACCGGTGGCTATTTTGGACATGCAGGTTCGAAAGCTTCGATAAAAGAACATTGCTTCCATGAAGGTTCAGTGGAGGGGTTATCCAATCGAGGAAGCAACTTGGGAGACCGAGACTGATATGCGCAGCTGTTATCCTCATCTTTTCACCACTTCATATATGTCTCTACACTCGTTCGAGGATGAACGTTTGTTTAAGAGGGAGAGGATGTAACTACCTAACCAGTCATTTTGAGAGTTTGTAGCCCCGTTCCCCCATTTTCTGCTCCTTTTGTGTTTTACAACTGTTATATGACTTACCAGGTTAGTTGGTTCGGGTCTAGAGTGATATCAGAGTGAATTGAGACACTTAATCTTTTAATTGAAAGCTTAAGTTGGAAAAGTAGACCGGATGTTGACTTATGTGTAAACGACCTCGGATTTGAATTTTGATGATCTTGTTAGCTCCGTTAGGTTATTTTGGACTTAGGAGCGCATCCGGAATGTGATTTGGAGGTCCGTAGTAGAATTAGGCTTGAATTGGTGAAAATTTGAATTTTGGCAAGTTTGACCAAGACTGGACTTTTTTATATCGGGGTCGGACTGGATTTCCGGAAGTGGGAGTATGTTCGTGGTGTCATTTATGACTTGTGTGCAAAATTTGAGGTCAATCGGACGTGGTTTGATAAGTTTCAGCGTCGTTTGCTGAATTTGGAACTTTCAAAGTTAATTAGGCTTGAATCCGTGTGTAATTCGTGTTTTTGATGTTGTTTGAGGTGATTTGAGGGTTCGCCTAAGTTCGTATCGTGTTTTGGAAATTGATGATATGCTTGGTTGAGGTCTCGAGGGCCTCGGGTGAGTTTCAGAGGGTTAACAGATCATTTTTGGACTTTGGTTGTTGGTTGATAACTAATGGTATATTTCTGCTGGTTTCCTCTTACGCGTTCGTGAGAGGAGCCTCGCTTTCGAGAAGGGTGTTTATGAGCAGGGAATGTTTTGTTCTACGCATTCGCGAAAGGTTGGACGTGAAAGCGAACGCGAACGCGAACGCGAACGCGAACGCGAAGGTATGGTTGTGTGTGCATCACGAACGCGGGTGAGGTGTCGCGTTCGTGAAGAGATGTTGAGATAGCTTGGGCCTTTGGTCTACGCGTTCAGGGGGAAGGGGTCATGTTCGTTGGGCAGGGGTAGCGTTCGCGAAGAGTGATGTTGGCAAATCTTCGCGTTCACGAAGCTGTGCTCGCGTTTGTGTAGAGTTAAGTTTAGAGGCAGGTAGATTGGTCTACGCGAACGCGAGAGGAAGGTCGCGTTCGCGATGGAGGTACATCTTGGCAGATTGAAAAGATTAGAAACGAGGATTTGAACCCATTATTCATATTTTGAGCTAAAGACCACATATTTGGGCGATTCTTGAAGAGATTTTCAAGGAGTTGATTGGGGTAAGTGATTCTTACTTGGGTTTAGCTAAATTTCATGATTATGCCTTTAATTCCATCATCTAATTTGTGGAGTGGAAAATTGGGGAAAATGAGAAAGAATTCTTGAGTTAGATTTTTGAGGTTTTGAATGGGATTTTTTAATCGGATTTGGGTAAATATGATATGGTTAGACTCGTGAGTGAATGGGCTTTCGGGTTTTGCGACTTTTCTCAGATTTCGAGACATGGGCCTGGTGGGCCGGGTTGAGCCGATTTCGGATTTTTGGCTATAATTTAGTATCTTTCTTGTGGAATTTATCCCTTTAGCCTATATTAATTGTATTGTACTGATTATGGCTAGTTTCGGACGTTTGGAGACCGATTTGAGAGGCAAAGGCATTTTGGAGTAGTGTTTCGCCCGGATTGAGGTAAGTAACACTTTCAAACTTAGTTCTGAGGGTTTGAAACCCCAAGTTATGTGTTATGTAATTAGTATTGAGGTGACGCACATGCCAAGTGACGGGCGTGCACCATGAGAATCCTGACCTGATTGATTCCATGGCACTGTGTAGTGGTTCTATTTGGTTGATATCTGTGTTTTTATCATGTGATAAAGTAATTGAACTGTCGATCATGCTACACATCATGTTTAGGCTTTATGCTGGTACTATTGTGTTGACCCATGTCACTGCATAGTTTTGAAGATTGACAAATGGCTGACTAGCTGAACCAGGTCCATCAGAGCACACATCTTGAACTGAATATCTGGCACATAAACCGTATATGCATAGGAGATATTTGTGAATGTGAAATATCAATGAACCAAGAGATTGTCTCCTAATGCGAAAAGGCTGCAGACTGATGAGACNAAGTCGAATTCAGCAAGGAAAGTAACAAAATAAAGGAAGTTGAGTTTGGTACGAATTATGTTCACCCAGGTAGAGTTGGACTAGAATTGGACGACAAGCTCAACTGACTCTATAAATACTTGATGTATTTCTGCTGGAATTTAACACGCACAAAAGCTGAAGTGAATCAAAAGTCTGAAAGAAAAGTTCCAAAGTCAATTTGCTAGCAGAGTCATTGTGCGATTAAAAGGCTACAAATCAACTAGAAGAACCAGTTCCATCTGATTGATTATTGAGTCTAGTTAATTGTAGTAGGACTTTTAATATTGTATCTTTCAGCTTTCATAGAAGCAATTGTAATAGGTACGTATTGTTCAAGTTAGAGTTAACTTGCGGTGTGTATAAATTAGCTAGGAGCTAGTTACTACAAAAGGATTAGAGTTAGTCCTAGGATTACAAAAGAGTTTATTTTGTAAGTCTGTTTGGCTCAGAGTATTTAATGAAGAGTTTGAGCAAATCCTAGTGAGGAGTAGGTCGTGGTTTTTTCACCTTTTGAGCCAGATGTTTTCCACGTAAAAATCCTTGTGTTTTCATTTTACTGCTTTTAATATTCGGCGACAGTAGAAGTAAGTACATCAAGAAGAACCAGGTTCTTCTAGAGAGACAGCATTCGAAAATTGGGTACCACACGAAGTAACTTATCTTCTTATGAGGTATTGACGTCTAAAACATCAATTGGTATCAGAGCAGGTTATCCTTGAAAAGCTAACACCTTGGAGAAGATCAAGATGAGTGCACCACCTGGAAATTGGGAAGGTCAATCAACTGCAAGGCCACCACTCTTCAATGGCCAGTATTACTCTTGGTGGAAAAACAGGATGAAGGACCACATAATTGGAGAAGACTATGAACTCTGGGACATAGTCACTGATGGTCCTCTAGCTACCATGATGAAGACTGCTGAAGGTATAGATATACCAAAGACTAGAGCTGATTGCACTACTGAGGATCTGAAGAAATGAGAGAAGAATGCAAAGGCCAAAAAGTGGCTAGTGTGTGGACTAGGTCCAGACAAGTACAGAGAATCCAAAGTTGCACCACTGCCAAAGAGATTTGGGATACCTTGCAAGTAGCCCCTGAAAGAACACCTCAGGTAAGAAGGTCAAGAGGTACTCTACTAAACTCTCAGTATGAAAACTTCACTACGAAAGAAGGAGAGACTATCCAAGAGATGTACACAAGGTTCACAACCTTGACTAATGAACCTAAGTCTCTTGGAAGAGTCATTCTTGAAGAGGACAAGGTTGAGAAGATTCTAATAAGGGTCTTGCCTATTTCTTGGGAAAGCAAAATCACTGCTATCCAGGAATCCAAAAATATGGCAACCTTGAGATTGGATGAGTTGATTGGAAACCTCACTGCCTATGAACTGAGAAGGCAGACAATGAAGATGGATGGTCCAAAGAAGGAGAGGAGTCTAGCACTAAGAATCACTGAGGGAGCAGATCTGGAAGATGATGAGATGGCCATGATCACCAAAGAATTCAAAAACTGTCCTCACTGGGAAGTAGAATAGAAAAAAGAGAGATATGAGAGAAGGAACAGGAAGAGGGAACACGTCCAACCCAAGAAAACTACAACAAAGGCTATGGTTGTTGCTTGGGGGGAAAGTTCAGATGAAGAATCAGAAGATGGGGAGACTGAAGATCAGGCGCTCATGGCAATTGGAGAATCTGACAAGGAATCACATGAAGAACCAGAGGTAAGTATCTCTCATCTTAAAAATAAAGTAAAGTTCCTATCTAAGGAAAAACTCTCTGAGTTGTTACTATAGATGATTTTGAGGAAACAACCAAAGAGAAGGATCAACTATCTAAAGAATGTGCAATGCTAAAAGCAAAGTGCATGAACCTGGAAATCAGAGTCAGTGAATCTGAAAAGAAAAACACTGACTTGTTGAACCAGGTTCATCCACATGAAACTGAGATTCTAGAACTAAAATCTAAAAACTTAAAGCTAAAGCTAGGATCAAGTGAAAAGGTTATTGATTATTATCATATCATGTTAGAAGAAAACATGGGAAAACTAAAAGATAAGATGTATGCCAAGGATGAATGGATAAGAGCTCTTAATGAAGAACTTGGCAAAGTCAAACATGACTTAGATCAAACTTGTAAATGGAATAAATCCTCTGACTCCCTGATATGGCTTCAAGAGAATCATAGTAGCAACAGGAGAGGGATTGGCTTTGGAAGTCAATTTCCCAAGTGGGATCTCAAAAATAAGTATCTCACTCTTCCTGAGAATAAAATCCGCACCCATTGTGGTAAGACTGGGCACTACAAATATGAGTGTACTGCAAAAGAGCAGGCCAGTCGAAGAAATGAGAGGTTTGTAAAAGGGAAAAACTGGCTACCAAATTGGGCCAGGAAAAATTTGATTCATCCATTCTCTCATAGAAAAGGACCCAAACTAGTTTGGGTTCTTAAGACTAACCTCTGATTCTTTTTGTAGGTTCAAGTGAGAGGAGGCAGCCAGATTAGGTATTTGGATAGTGGCTGCTCAAAGCATATGACTGGGAACATGGAACAATCCCTTTCACTTGAAAGTCTCAAAGGAGGAAATTTCTCCTTTGGAAATGGAAAGAAAGGTGAAATCATTGGGGTTGGTAAGGTAGGTAAGGATGACACACGATCCATTGAACATGTGTATCTAATATATGGCTTAGAATACAGCCTGATCAATGTATCACAACTGTGTGACAGAGGTAAACTAGTTTCTTTTACTTCCACAAAATGTTTTGTGATTAACCTGCTTACTGACAAGATTGTTTTGCAGGGAAAAAGAATGAATAACATCTATGTCATAGACTTGTCCACACTGTCTGAAAATGAACTCACTTGCCTAAGTGTGTTGGACAGTGATCCCCTCCTGTGGCACAAACGACTTGGTCATGCGAGTCTAACTCAACTTAACAAACTAGTCTCTAAGGACTTAGTGGTAGGACTTCCTAACATTAAGTTCAAGGAGGACAAAGTTTGTGAGGCATGTGCCAGGGGGAAGCAGGTAAGGTCCTCTTTCAAAAGTAAGAAAATAGTCAGTACCACCAGGACGTTGGAACTGGTTCATATGGATCTATGTGGTCCTATGAGAACTCTGAGTAGAGGTGGTAAGAGATATGTGATGGTGCTAGTTGATGATTATTCAAGGTTCACTTGGACCTTATTCCTGGCATCTAAGGATGAAGCATTTGATATGTTCACCTCATTTGTCAAGAAAACTCAAAATCAATTAGGACATCAACTAGCATCAATAAGATCTGACCATGGTACTGAATTTGAGAATGCTAAGTTTGCTGAGTTCTGTGATGAACATGGTGTTAATCATAACTTTTCTGCTCCTAGAACCCCACAGCAAAATGGGGTTGTTGAAAGGAAAAACAGAACTCTTGAAGACATGGCAAGAACCATGCTTCTATCTAGCAAACTACCTCACAGCTTCTGGGCTGAAGCAATAAACACTGCTTGTTACATAATCAATAGATGCATGACAAGACCTCTGGTAGAGAAAACTCCCTATGAATTACTTAAAGGGAGAAAGCCCAACATATATGCCACTTTAGGGCTTTTGGATGCAAGTGTTTTGTACATAATGATGGCAAATATTCCCTAGGAAAATTTGACCCCAGAAGTGATGCGGGAGTATTCTTGGGATATTCATCACATAGCAAAGCTTATAAAGTGTATAATAAAAGAACTATGTGTGTAGAACTATGAGGAGCTTGGACTGGTAAGAAGCAGTGATCACATTGAAGCAAGCATGGAAGGTGGAACATGTGATGGACCAGGTTCAACTACCCCAAGCATCATGACATAGGGAATTCAACATATGCAACCTGGACCTGATCCTGCTCCACAACAACAAGACACCATAGAATTGCCTAGGAATGAACAACTGGTACTCAAACCACACAGATATCAGAGTTCTCACCCTCTTGAGAACATTGTAACAGATTTGGCATCCGGAATCAAAACAAGATCATCCTTGAAAAATCTGTGTGTGTTTGATTCCTTTCTATCCATGATCAAACCAAAGAACATTAGTGAAGCCCTACAAGATGTTGATTGGCTAAATGCCATGCAAGAAGAGCTGAATCAGTTTGAAAGAAGTCAAGTATGGCACTTGGTACCAAGGCCACTAGATAGATCAGTGATTGGCACCAAGTGGGTCTTCAGGAACAAACTCGATGAAGATGGAACAGTTACAAGGAATAAGGCAAGATTAGGTGTTCAAGGGTATAGTCAGGAAGAAGGAATTGACTATGATGAGACCTTTTCCCCTGTGGCAAGACTAGAGGCAATCAGACTTCTTATAGCATTTGCTGCACACATGGGATTCACTCTTCATTAGATGGATGTTAAGAGTGCATTTCTCAATGGCTATCTGAAGGAAGATGTATTTGTCAAGAAGCCTCCGGGTTTTTAAAGCAAGGGGTCACCTGACCATGTATACAAACTCGACAGGGCTCTATATGGTCTCAAATAGGCACCAAGAGCATGGTACGAACGATTATCAAAATTCCTGCTAGAACATGGGTACAAACGAGG
>ML406757.1:111229-196646 GCA_005239525.1 Nicotiana knightiana | reverse complement strand
TGTGCTAGGTTTCAGGCAAATCCAAAGGAGTCCCACCTCACTGCAGTAAAGAGAATTTTGAGATATTTGAAAGGCACCACTGATTTGTGCCTTTGGTATCCTAAAGGTAGTAATTTCGACCTTGTAGGATATGCTGATGCTGATTATGCAGGATTCCTGGTTGACAGTAAAAGTACTTTAGGTATGGCTCACTTTTTGGGTTCATGTCTTGTGTCTTGGGCTACCAAGAAACAAAATTCAGTAGTCTTGTCTACTGCTGAGGCTGAATATGTGGCTGTAGCCTCATGTTGTGCCTAGTTGTTGTGGATCAAACACAACTCATGGACTTCGGTATTGATGTGGGATGCATTCCTATTTTTTGTGATAACACTAGTGCTATTGGTATGACGAAGAGCCCGGTTCATCACAAAAGGACTAAGCACATAGATGTTAGGCACCATTTCCTAAGGGATAACTATGAAAAAGGAATGATCTCAATCGAGTTTTGTGCTACTGATCATCAAATTGCTGATATATTCACTAAATCACTTAGTAGGGAGCATTTTGGAGAGAAACATGCTGGAATTAGGGATGATTAAGATCACCTGATTGAAAAAATATATAAATAATTTTTTTTGTTTTGGCTAGAAAATTTTAATTAGGTACTTAATCAGATTAATAATTGCTCAGCATCATGTCTTTATTGCCATACTCTTGTGCCATGTATTGATATGATTCCCTGGATACTAATAATATTTATCTATCTTTGTAAATTGAGACAATTTAAAGATTTCTAACAGGATGAACATGGTTCATCTATGCTGATTCATCTTACTAACAAGGTACGTACTCTTCTCCATATATTAATTCAATTACAGTCACACATGAGCAGGAATCTATCTATGTTTTGTTCATTCCAAAGTATTTGTACTAATCCCTAAATGAACCCGTTCCAAGAAGTCACATCAGTACTCAATTAGCCTAGAAGTAGGGAACTCAACCGTCAGATCAATGACACTCCTACAACTATTAGACTTCCACTTGAATAAATTTTTTACCCGTTGTAAAATTAATAGCCATATCTTATAAAAGGCAATCATATTCCTATCTTCATAAAGCTACCTTCAAACCAAGTTCAACTCATACTACACAACCCAAAACTTACAACTCGTCCTTTCTTCTTTACCACCACCAGCTTCTTCTTCTAATTCATCACTTAATCGTGATTATGATGGAGGACATTCTGAATCTGTCTCCAATTCTCTATCCGTTTACAGTTCTGAATCACCAGAAATTACATCCACCCCTGAAAATACACCCATTCCTAAACCCACTCCAACCCTTACTCCTGCCCCCAAGAATCGTCGTGTCAAAGTTCTTCCCCGGAAATCTGTTGCTTCTGGGGCTAGGGAAATTTTTTAGAGGATATTATTAAAGCAGACAAAGGTACTAAGTCAGATTCGTCCAGTGAATCCTTTAAATCAGCTAATGAGGAAGACGCACCTGGTTCAACCAGTTCTGAAAAAGGTAATCTTGAAATCAATTCTAAATTTAATTCTGCTGATAAAAGATTCGTGTTGGTTGGGTCTGTTATTGATGTTGAAGTACCTGGAGGGCAGAGGGGTGGTAGAAAAGAAAGAATTCTTGAGGGAGAGGGGAAAGAAGTTGTGAGGGGATCTGGGGAGGATGGTACCACACTGGTTATCTGTGGTCCTATTCCTGAAACTGTTGGATAAAACGTCACTGATTCAGGGGGAATCATAGTTGAGGAAGCTGCAGTAGGTCTTGCAAGTCTGAAGAAAGGAACAGATGAACCTGGTTCATCTAGGGAAGAAACATTGGCTGAAAGGCTGAATAAACTGGGGGAGTCCTATAACCCCAAGAAAAGAAGGAGTCAGAAGCCCAAGAAGGCAACTTACCCAGTTCCTTCAAAGAAAAGAAAATTTTCTGAAGTTGCTAATGTTCCTGCTCCAAAAGTAAGAGCTACTCGTAGCACTATGAGAGATGAAGAAGAGAAATTAGAAAAGGCTCTGAAAGAGGGAAAGAAGAAGAGGGCAGCAAAAGGAAAAGCAAAAGTTGGAGAACCCGTTGAGGCTATTGAGATTAAAGAGATGGCGTTGGACCTGGTCCAACAGGAGGAGCAGCCTGCTCCAGGTGTGGATGAGACACCAAGACTCACAAAGGCTAAGGCTTCTTCAAAGAAGTCAGCTAGAATGTCTATCACACCAACAAGATCTGTTAAGAGGACCAGGGCCAAGCCAAAGAAAGTGAAAATTGTTGAGAAAGAGGATGATGAATCAGACTGGAGTGGAGAAGAGGAGAAGGAAATAGGAGAGGTGACTGATAGAGTTACCATGTTTAGAAAAAGAACAATACTGAAGGGTAAGCTGGTGAAGGATCTAGAGGAGCCTGGAATGCAATATCTGCAGGAAACTTTGGAGGTGCAGGGCTGGAAGGACTTGGTCCTTCGCATGAAAGGCAGGCTGGCAAGGGCTGAGTTGGTAGAATTCATGGGAAATGCCATTGTCAAGGAAGGCAAGGTTACCTCCATGGTCAAAGGAATTGAAGTTTCCTTTGATGTTAAAGAACTGGGTGTTATTTTGAACATACCAGCTGAGGGCTATGAGGACTATACAGGCAAAGATGGCCTTGTCTAGATGGGATGGCCTCAGCAATCAACATCACCAAATTCTTCAGTGATAGTGAAAAGGAGATTGAACCCAGGCCGGTTTACAAGAGTGAAATGAAGGCAGAGCACAAGCTACTCTTTGAGTTCGTCATAAAGTTCCTACTGCCTAGACAAGAAAGAAGTCACATGGAAAATTATATGGATCTTACCTTGATGGAATGCTTGTAAAGGGGAAAGCAAATAAATTGGCCGGATTTCATCATCCAACTCTTTGACAAAGTTGTGAATGGAACCAAAGCACACGCAATTCCATATGGCTTCATTCTGACAGCAGTGCTTGCACATTTTGGGGTTCCAGTAAAGAAGGTTGAGATGGCTACTGCCAAAGACTATTTTGGGAAGGAAACTTTGCTTACATGTGACTACAGTGTCAATGTTCCTGTGGATAAACCTGGTTCATCTAGGAAGCAACCAGTCAACAGCAAAGTTAGAACTCTGGTGCAGGAAAACGAGATTAAGGATATGGAGATCCTTCGTTTGAAGTCTCGTGTGATTGAGGTTGAAGCTGAGCGGGATGCTCTTAGGGCTGAATTAGCAAAGGAGAAAGAAAAGAACGAGGGTGTTCTTCAGCAGATGCTTTCTCTCCTACAATCCAAGACCACAACCTCCTCTGCACCTTCCCATCCTTAGGCTTTCTAGAGCTTCCAAAACCCCTCTTTAGACTAGTTATTCAGTTTCAGTTCTTTTTACTCCGTTTTTTTGCTCATGGTTGGTTTGTTTTTGTTTTTCTGTATGGTGTTGATAATCGTTACTAATCAATGAATTTTGCTTCTAGTTATTGACTTGTCTCAATTTCTTAGTTAGCTAACATTTATTGGCTTCTTGTGTTGATTAATCATGCTTTGCACCTGCAGTTGCCTCAATGGCCATGAGTAATAATTAATAAATCTGGTAAGTGTATCATTTTGCAAACTTTTCGATGATGCCAAAAGGGGGAAGATATGTGCTAAACTGCTTTTTCACTTTTTCAAAAAAAAATTCAAAGTGATATTTATAACCCTAGATTCTCTATGATTAATTCTTAAAACCATACAAAGTGGTTGAAGTGTATACAGGATTAAGCACGGAGTTTGTCATCATCAAAAAGGGGGAATTTGTTGACCCATGTCACTGCATAGTTTTGAAGATTGACAAATGGCTGACCAGTTGAACCAGGTCCATCAGAGCACACATCTTGAACTGAATAGCTGGCACATGAACCGTATATACATAGGAGATATTTGTGAATGTGAAATATCAATGAACCAAGAGATTGTCTCCTAATGCGAAAAGGTTGCAAACTGATGAGAAGATTGAAGTCGAATTCAGCAAGGAAAGTAACAAAAGAAAGGAAGTTGAGTTTGGTACGAATTTGTTCACCCAGGTAGAGTTGGACTAGAATTGGACGACAAGCTCAACTGACTCTATAAATACTTGATGTATTTCTGCTGGAATTTAACACGCACAAAAGCTGAAGTGAATCAAAAGTCTGAAAGCAATGTTCCAGAGTCAATTTGCTAGCAGAGTCATTGTGCGATTAAAAGGCTACAAATCAACTAGAAGAACCAGTTCCATTTGATTGATTATTGAGTCTAGTTGATTGTAATAGGGGTTTTAATATTGTATCTTTCAGCTTTCATAGAAGCAATTGTAATAGGTACGCATTGTTCAAGTTAGAGTTAACTTGAGGTGTGTAGAAATTAGCTAGGGGCTAGTTACTACAAAAGGATTAGAGTTAGTCCTAGGATTACAAAAGAGTTTATTTTATAAGTCCGTTTGGCTCAGAGTATTTAGTAAAGAGTTTGAGCAAATCCTACTGAGGAGTAGGTCGTGGTTTTTTCACCTTTTGGGCCAGGTGTTTTCCACGTAAAAATTCTTGTGTTTTTACTTTACTACTTTTAATATTCTGCAACAGTAAAAGTAAGTACATCAAGAAGAACCAGGTTCTTCTAGTGAGACAACACTCGAAAATTGGGTACCACACAAAGTAACTTATCTTCTTGTGAGGTATTGACGTCTAAAACATCATGTTGGGACCCATAGTGGTCATTTTTTGCTGTCACCTTACTGATTTCACTGATATTCCGTACTCAGTCATGTTCATGCATATCATATCATATCTCAGCCTCTGTTGTTAATTGTTGATACATCATATCATTGTTTCCGGGCTAGTTACAAGACATTGTGAGCCCGTGAGTGAGACTGGAGAGATTGCTGACTAAGTGAGGCCGAGAGCTTGATTATGAGTGAGAGTTATGGGATCGGGCTGCATGCCGCAGTGGTTATATTGATCTATGATAGTGCTTGGATTGAAGGAGCCCCCCGGAGTCTGTATACACCCCAAGTGAGCGTGGTTGATATTATTGAGGGATGGATCTTCCCTGGACATGGATCTTGTCCAAAGAATTTGATACCTGGAGATGGATTTTCTTCACAGGTCGGATTGGCCTTCTTCGATACTGGGTGACTGATAGTCAGTGATTTATATATTCTGGTATGGATCTTCCCTGGCTGTATAAGCCATATACAGTACCAAGTGGTTGAGTACTTGAGATCGTGAGCACATGAGACTTTCAACATGGTGCATCATATACAGTATGTGCATTGACATGTAGAAGTAGAAGAGTTATGTACTTCACAATTTTCAGAATTGATCTATTTTACTATTTTGAACTATCTATTTAATTTGAAAGCATGCCTATGTTTCTGCACTGTTATTTCTATTATAACTATACCGGTTGAGTTCGTCACTACCTTTCAGTACAAAGGTTGGACTCGTTACTTTATGAGTTGGTTGTACTCATGTTACACCCTGCACCTCGTGTGTAGATCCAAGTGCTTCGAGATACGGCGACCGCTGATCTAGGAGTCAGAATTTGGAGACTATCAAGGTAGCTTCATGGCATTCGCAGGCCTTGACTCTCCTTCTTTATCTCTATTTGTATTTCAGTTTTATTCCTAGGAAGTGACTTGACATACACGTGTTACGCACGTGCTGAGGAACTAGTATATATTAAAAGTGGGAAGGCCTTAAGTCAAAAGTTAATTACAAAAATAACCTCCTAAAATAGGAAAATGAATAAATACATTAATTACCAAGTTTGACAATAAAAAATTAATTAATTTATGGAACAACACAACTCTTAGTAAAATACACTTCTCAATTGTTTAGAGTTAATATTAAATTTATATTTGTATATATTGAAATTTTAAAATAGTTAAATTATGAAAGGAGACAATTATAAGTACAAAGAAACTTTTTAAATTATTCTAAATTTTAATTTTTGTTTTTTATTCTTAGAACAAACATGTAACGACCCGACCGGTCGTTTTGAGCTCTAGCGCATCGTTCAGCGCTTTGAGGCCATGAACATCTTCATTTCAGGTGTTATGACTTGTAGGTGCGGTCGTAATTGAATTTCGGGAAGTTTAGAGTCAATTTGGAAATAAAATTCTCATTTTAGAGGCCTTAAGTTGGAAGAATTGACTAAGACTGGATTTTTGAGTAAACGATCTCAAAATCAGGATTTGAAGGTTCCAGTAGGTTCGTATGATGATTTTGGACTTGGGTGTATGTTCGGATCGGGTTTTGGATAACCCGGGAGCGTTTCGGCGTGTATTGTGGAAGTTAGCATTTTAGAAGAAACTTCATAAGTCTGGGTTGAAGTGCATTTTTGTGATATTGATGTCCGTTTGGGATTCCAAGTCTAGGAATAGCTTCATATGGTGATTCTGGAGTTGGGAGCGCGATCAGAAATGAATTCGGAGGTCCGTAAGTTATTTTGAAGCCATTTGGCTAAGGATAAAAATTTGAAGGTTTGTGAGAAATCCGACCGGAAGTGGAAATTTTGATATCAGAGTCGGAATGCAATTCTGAAAGTTGGAGCAAGTCCGTAATGTTGAATGTGACTTGTGTGCAAAACTTGGGGTCAATCGGACATGATTTGATAGGTTTTGGCATCGAATGTAGATGTTGGAAACTTTAAAGTTCATAAAGATTGAATTGTGATGCGATCCATTGTTTCGATGTTATTTGATGTGATTTGAGGCCTCAGGCAGGTCCGCTTTGGAACAAGTTGGTGTAATTGGAAGGGATCCCAGGGGCCTCGGGTGGATTCCAAGTGGTTAACAGATCAAATTTGAAGTTGAGGAGGATCTGAAGCTGCTGGTGTCTGGTGTGACCGCACCTGCGAGGCTTTGGCCGCAGGTGCGGAGCCGCACGTGCGACTTTGGTGTCGCAGATGCGGGAGTGGCTGGCTTGGATGGGAGCACAGGTGCGAGGCTATTTCTGCACCTGCGAAGGCACATATGCGGATGAGGGAGCACAGGTGCAGAGCCGGCTGGGGAATGAGGAAACCGCAGGTGCCGGCGTAGTCACTGCAGGTGCGGAAGGACTGGAGGCAGTGTGTATTTTTAAGACATGATTTGGCCATTCTTCTCCCATTTTCATTTGGGGTGGCGATTTTGGGGAGCTTCAAGGGAGGATCTTCATCAAGCAACTTTAGGTAAGTGATTTATTCCCATCTTTGAGCTAAAACACTTGGATTATACATGAAATTGGTGGGAATTTGGGATTTTTGAATAAAGACCTAGAATGTGTATTTTTGGATTTTAACCATGAATTTGAGCATGAAATTAGAGCAAACTGTAGTTTGAGTTAGTAAGGCTATGGGTAATCATTATCTTCGAAAAGTTTCGGAATTCGGGCACGTGGGCCCGAGGGTAATTTTGTCAAATTTTCGACCGGAGTTGGGAATTTATATAAATTAAATTGTTATAAGTATTAGAGTATATTTTCATTGGTTTGCCCGTTATTTGGATAGTTTTGGGGCGTTGTGCATCAATTTGAGACATCGGAAGGGCGTGGTGGCCGGTTTTGAATCTTCGGAGCGAGGTAAGTCTCCTTTCTAACCTTGTGAGGGGGAAATGTCCCCATAGGAGAACTAATTAAACGTGTGCTACTACTTGTGGGGGCTACGTACGCACGAAGTGACGAGAGTCCGTACGTAGCTACTGGTTATGCCTATGTCCGGGGTACTTTTAGGCTTACAACATGCTTTGTTGTTATTATACTTTATTTGTGTTATTGTTTGCGTTGTGAAGAGGATGGTTTGAGCATACTTATTAAATATTTTTGAAAGGAGTCGAAAATTGTTGCAAAAATGGAAATCTTGTAAGCTTTCACTGAAAGATCATATTTTGAAAAGAAATGGAAGAATACTTTTATAACTCGAGAAAACTATGTGTAGCCGCGTCGCATGTATGATTCACGAGCAAGGTAAGTCCTCCTACCACACTCTTATCGGATCGGGCTGTTCGCCTTAGCAGGATTTATGTACCACACTCTTACGGGATCGGGTCGTTCGGCTCGGCAGGATTTATGTACCACACTCTTATGGGATCGGGCCATTCGCCTCGGCAGGAATTATGTACCACACTCTCATGGGAGTGGGCCATACACCACGGTAGGTTAATAGATGCATCTATGGTTCGCCCCGTTCGACCCTTCAACAGTGCACAATTTACTTTTATGTTGGATCAGGACGTTCGCCTCGGCATTTCCTATATATACACATCATCCCCATGGAATCGTGCGAAATATTTGGCAAAAAGCCAGTTCATCTGAGGGTTTCTCCCCCTGATTTGAATTATGACAATCTCTTTGATGAAATCCACTATATTTATTTATATGCTTCGGTTACGGAGGAAACTTGCTAGTAGAGAGTTGAATAAATGGTAAAGAGGGAAATTGTACCACGTAATCTATTCTTGTATGTCTTATGTATTTACAAGGTTTTATATTAATTCATTTCTTTAGTGCACTTGATATTAATTTGATCTCTAGTAAGTGTCAAAGTCGACCTCTCGTCACTACCTCTTCGAGGTTAGGCGGGATACTTACTGAGTACACGTTGTTTTCGTACTCATGCTACACTTGTTGTGCATTTTTATTGCACAAGTACATTTATAGCTAGTGGACCTGCTTGACACAGTGATATGGCTGACCTGGAGATTTAGACGAGCTGCACCATCCGGAGACGACCCGCAGTCGGCAGAGTCTTCCTCAGATGTATTGTATCTTACTTTAAATTCCTTGTCCAATTTGTATTCCGGACAAGTATTGTAGTACATGTATAATTCCTAGAAAATTTTCTCATGCACGAGTTCTAGGGAAATTATGGGATACATTCACTATTTAAATTTGCCAAAGATATTGATGATTTCTCAGTGGAAATTCACTAATTATTATTTAAGAAAATGAGAAAAGAGTGACTTCAAGAATTTTAAAAAATAAAGATTTTATTAACTATTTAAATGATTGTCTTGCCTGACAGTGGTGTCCGGGGCCTTCACGACCTTAATGGATTTTGGGTCGTGACAACGTGGTATCAGAGCACTAGGTTCCCTTAGGTCTCACGAGTCATGAGCAAGTCTAGTAGAGTCTTGCGGATCGGTACGGAGACGTCTGTACTTATCTTCGAGAGGCTACATGGCTATTAGGAGTACTTCCCTTCTTGATCCCTCATCGTGCGGTTTGATCCCTTTGAGTCTTATGCCTACGTTTCTTCGTACTCAATCTTACGCGTCGCGAAGCGCTTGCTATAAATTGAGAATTTGAAGAATAGTAATGGTACTACAGATATGGTGTGTGATGTTTTTCCATGCGTAGTTGGTTGGGGCTATTGTCGTCACTCAGCGGAAGGATATTATGTCATTTCAGCTCAGTAATTGTGTTTCTGAGAGCTTTGAGACTATGCTCAGGTTGTTATGATGCTTGCTATTGGTTATCACGCGGTGTTGATATGATGGTAGGATGCTTGCCCATATGTCGGGGCACTAAATGAATTGAAAGGAGGTCTTTTTAGAGTGTGATCTCGAGATTTCAGTATCTTAGTTCCGGCGGAGGAAAGACAATTGAACTATGAATGTTCAAATTTGGGTTGAAGGAACAATAAGACTTGGTGTTTTCAAGCGAGGTGGAATTTTCATCTGTGATGTGGTATCCCTGTTTTTTATCGAATAGAATATGTTAAGTTCGCATGTGTTATAGTTTCTTGAGTTGCATTGGGTCAGAGTGTTGTGAAGTAATATTGAAGAAGCATTTGTCAGAGGTCGTGGTGTGCGGTGGTTCAGTATTGAATAAGTATTTCTAATAAAGGCGGCTCGAGAAAGATGATCTTCGGAAAGGTTTGAAGTTGTGGTGCTCTGCTGGTTTAAGTGCTACAAAGATAGTTATTGGCCTTAGGCAACGGCTGGGCAGCAAGGGGATAAGGAAGGACACGTGGGAAGTGTCAAGTGATGGTTAAATTTCTAAAAGGTCAGGTGTAAGAAAAGAAGGTTAGGTAGTTGCTTGCAGGAGTGAGTTTAACCAAAGTGGGAGAGTGGCAGCGTAGCATATGAGTTCCGTGGTAAGATAGATACACCTCTTGAGGGGAAGTTTGGAGTGATTTGGGAATTTTAGTGGACGACGATGTGGTCCACAGACTTAAATTGAAATATTGGCTATTTTGGCGGAAGGTTGGATACAACCGAGAGGAGTTGTTCGGGATGAAGAAGGATGCAATATAGCGGTGAATTGGAAGATATTATCGCGCATTTAGTAGATGTCCATGAAGAGCAGACGGACTGGTAAAGTTGATAAATGAGGACGGGCGTAGGATGGGGTATTGATGTCGTAGAGATTGTGCAGTACAGCATCGTTGGAAGGTGTCAATTGGTAATTTTCGCAGGAGGGTTATCTCCTGTGAGCAGGATAGCGGTCGTGTGGTTGGTAAGTTTCTGCGAGGAATTCCATAGGCTGTTCGGTAGGAGACCGAATATGTGAATGATGCTAGAGAATTAGAGTATTCATGGAATGCTGACAGGAGAATTTAGAAGAAGTTGACGGGTTGGTTGAGCAAGATCATGTCAGCAATGAAGAAAAACTTTCGGTGGGGTCTAGAGTGGTGCAAGGATAAGCTTCGAGCTAAGTGGGAGAGTCCCACCGCCTGCGATTGGGTTGCAGGATTATTTTCTCATGGGGTTGCGGATTGTCAGCGTATTGGCAAGTTATTGCAGCTAAGGGGAAAAGAGTAGAATAGTAATTGAGCATGGGATTTAATAAAGATGTGTAAGGGTTGGCCTTATTGAATCAGGTTTAGGCTTTGGAAAGATTCAGGATTTATGCTTAGTACAGAGGTAAGTGAAGGGATTCAGTCGGGTGCTTTATCAATATGGGTGTTCAGATTCCAGTGAAGTCGCAGAGTTGATTATATTCGGGACCAAGCCAGATTGGGTGACTCTCAACAATAGTTCTAATGGATTCAAAGGTTAGAAGGTGGTGTCCAAGGATTTCAAGCCCACAATATGGTTAAGAATCGAGTTTTTGCAGTAGAATTATGGGAAAGAGAAAATGGTTGGAGAGTTCTACGTTATCTTCGGCGTGTAGAGTAGCATTGGGGTTCATAAAAAGGAGAAAATGGATTCGGGTTCATGGAAGGGTTATCGGAATGGGTATACCGGTCAAAGATATGAATATGTGTGCAAGGAGGGCATGAAATGGTTCATGGGTCTGGAAACGAAATGGTCTCGTGGAATGGAGTCACTCAAGGTGAGTGCGAATTGAGTTGCTATGTTTTGATTCGGGTTATCATTATTCCTGCGGTGAGTGCGAATTGAATTGAGGTAAGTAAAAGGTTTCTATGTGATGAAGTGTTCACCCTATTAGTGGTTCATGAGTTATGATGGAATTCTTGCGCTATCTCATATTGGCATGTTAGGTGCAGTAAGCAGTGTGTAACTGGAAGTAAGGATCGAGGTTGCGGTTCAGTGTTGACAAGGATGTCATGAGCTCGAATGAGCAAGAAAAAGGGATTTGAATGTTCAGAATAAGCTGGTGTCGTTTTCAGTGTCACCTGAGATCGGTGTTTGGTGAAAGAGGCTTTGCACCCTAGTTACGGGTTCTTGATTTTTTTTACAGCGTTAGTGTGGCCAGTAGTGGATGTGCATACTTTCTACCTTGTGTGGAAGGTCGTGGGAGCGTGACCACGAGAGGATCGTATGAGTGTGACATGCAATCACTTTATGGATTGAAGATTTGGACTGAGTATAAAGAAGTGTAATATTGCTTATTTGAGAATTTATGCCTGGAAGGCGTTCGGTTCATTTGGTTGTGGATTATTGGGTGTTTGACTCGGCTATGATGGTTGTTCTTGCGTATTATGAGAGGAAGTGGGTGAATATGGACCCAGGTAAGGCTATCAGTCTAGTGCAGTGCGAGCAGAATCGGCTTGAGGGTGGTGAACGGATTCAAATATGAATATGGGCTCTATATGAGTCAGGCGTGTTCATTTCGGTATTTCACTTTTCATGGAAAGGTATTAGAACATTAGATGTTGTTCCGTCTTCCTTCATCTCATGTAATATTCTGTTGTGCGGTGTGAGTTGGGAAACAACTTGATAATTCCTTATGTGTTGAGATTTCCGCGCAGTGATGATGTTATGTGAGCAGGATGGCTCTTGAGATTCATATTATGTATCGCACCACAGTCGTGCTTGAGTTTTTGTAGCGTATGGTTCTATCAGTCTCCCTAGGATGATATTATGCACTTAGCGTGCTTGTGACCGATATTCGATATTTTGTGGTAATGAGCAATTTAGCTCGGTGTGTATCTCCTTATGTAAATTTCATGTGTGGATCGGGTGGCACGCCGCCACGGGTATGTCATTTGGATCCGGTTGCACGCCGCAACAATGTGATGTTGAGTAAGGTTTCCTATATCTATTTTCTTGTGTTTTGCTTCCTGCTTTTCGAAGGAAGGTTCATATTAATTGCGTGAGTTGAGTAGTTCATTTCTTTATGTATCATGTTCGAGTTATGGCCTTTTGGCGCGTTTTGGTATCATGTGAGACTGTTGGTCATGTTTGGGGTGATTTGTTGTCTGAGTGGTTCATACTGGGTAAGACGAGATTATTGGACCAGGGATCAGTGCGATAAGATTTTGTGAAGTATATTAAAGGACAAATACCATTATTTGGTCCATAATGAGGTGATGATTCTAGTCAAGAGGAGATATTCAATGATTTGTTAACTCTGCAGTTGGTTATGAATTTCTACACATCTCCTTCGTTGTGGTGGTATCGTAAGCGTTATAGCAGGACCTATATGTATGTCATGAGGTGCATCAGGAGCATCAGATTCGTGAAATTTTTGCTATTAAGGTTCAGGGAATGTCATTGTGGTTAGATGATGAACTATGCGGTGCATGGTGCTAATTCAGCAAAGGTATGCAGTCATGTTCTGGTACATCGTGTGGTAGTTGATACGGTGTTCAGCTATTGGAAACATGTCTGGTAGAGGATTTCGGATGATGAAGACCTGGTTCTAAGGCCCATTACCTAAATGGCAGAGGATATCTTCGAATTTGACCGAGCTAATGTACTCAATTGAGTGGTGGTAGCACAAGTAGGTGCACGAGGTGTTTAACAGTGGTTTCAGACAACTCCGGAGTAGTTCTTAGCACGTTCAGGGACGAACGTATGTTTAAGTGGGAGAGAATGTAACGACCTGACCGGTTGTTTTGAGCTCTAGCGCGTCGTTTAGTGGTTTAAGGCCATGAGCAGCTTCATTTCAGGTGTTATGACTTGTAGGTGTGGTCGGAATTGAATTTCGGGAAGTTTAGAGTCAATTTGGAAAGAAAATTCTCATTTCAGAAGCCTTAAGATGGAAGAATTGACTAAGACAGGATTTTTGAGTAAACGACCTCAGAATCAGGATTTGAAGGTTCCAGCACGTTCGTTTGATGATTTCAGACTCGGGCGTATGTTCGGATCGGGTTTTGGATAACCCGGGAGCGTGTTAGCGTGTATTGTGGAACTTAGCATTTTAGAAGAAACTTCATAAGTCTGGGTTGAAGTGCATTTTAGTGATATTGATGTCCGTTTGGGATTCCAAGTCTAGGAATAGCTCCGTATGGTGATTCTGGAGTTGGGAGCGCAATCAGAAATGAATTCGGAGGTCCGTAGGTTATTTTGAAGCCATTTAGCTAAGGATAAAAATTTGAAGGTTTTTGAGAAATCTGACCGGAAGTGGAAATTTTGATATCAGGGTCGGAATGCGATTCCGAAAATTGGAGCAGGCCCGTAATGTTGAATGTGATTTGTGTGCAAATTTGGGGTCAATCGGACATGATTTGATAGGTTTCAGCATCGAATGTAGAAGTTGTAAACTTCAAAGTTCAAAAAGATTGAATTGTGATGCGATCCATTGTTTCGATGTTATTTGATGTGATTTGAGACCTCGGGCAGGTCCACTCTGGAACAGGTTGGTGTAATTGGATGGGGTCCCGGGGGCCTCTGGTGGATTCCAAGTGGTTAACAGATAAAATTTGAAGTTGAGGAGGAGCTGAAGCTGCTGGTGTCTGGGGTGACCGCACCTGCGAGGCTTTGGCCGCAGGTGCGGATGCGGGAGTGGCTGGCTTGGTTGGGAGCACAGGTACGAGACTATTTCCGCACCTGTGAAGGTGCAGATGCGGACGAGGGAGCGCAGGTGCGGAGCCGGCTGGGGAATGAGGAAGCCGCAGGTGCGAGAGTTTGGTCGCATCTGCGGCCTCGCAGGTGCGGGCGTAGTCACCGCAGGTGCGAAAGGACTGGAGGCAGTGTGTATTTTTAAGACGGGATTTGGCCATTTTTTTTCTCCCATTTTCATTTGGTGTGGCGAATTTGGGGAGCTTCAAGGGAGGATCTTCATCAAGCAACTTTAGGTAAGTGATTTCTTCCCATCTTTGAGCTAAAACACTTGGATTATACATAGATTAGACAAGAAATTGGTGGGAATTTGAGATTTTTGAACAAAGACCTAGAATGTGTAATTTTGGATTTTAACCACAAATTTGAGCATGAAATTAGAGCAAACTGTATATCTGAGTTAGTAAGGCTATGTGTAATCATTATCTTCGAAAAGTTTCGGAATCCGTGCACGTGGGCCCGAGGATAATTTTGTCGACTTTCCGAGCGGAGTTGGGAATTTATATAAATTGAATTTTTATAAGTATTAGAGTATATTTTCATTGGTTTGCACGTTATTTGGATAGTTTTGGGGCGTTGTGCATCAATTTGAGCCATCGGAAGGGCGTGGAGGCCGGTTTTGAATCTTCAGAGCGAGGTAAGTCTCCTTTCTAACCTTGTGAGGGGGAAATGTCCCCATAGGAGAACTAATTAAACGTGTGCTACTATTTGTGTGGGCTACGTACGCACAAAGTGACGAAAGTCCGTACGTAGCTACTGGTTATGCCTATGTCCGGGTAGTTTTAGGCTTACATCATGCTTTGTTGTTATTATACTTTATTTGTGTTATTAGTTGCGTTGTGAAGAGGCTGGTTTGAGCATACTTATTAAATATTTTTGAAAGGAATCAAAAATTGTTATAAAAATGGAAA
Source organism: Nicotiana knightiana (assembly GCA_005239525.1). Taxonomy (NCBI): domain Eukaryota; kingdom Viridiplantae; phylum Streptophyta; class Magnoliopsida; order Solanales; family Solanaceae; genus Nicotiana; species Nicotiana knightiana. The sequence continues at coordinate 181,583 of ML406757.1, read as the reverse complement.
TCTTGTAAGCTTTCACTAAAAGATCATATTTTGAAAAGAAATGGAAGAATACTTTTATAACTCGACAAAACTATGTGTAGCCGCGTCGCATGTATGATTCACGAGCGAGGTAAGTCCTCCTACCACACTCTTATGGGATCGGGACGTTCGTCTCGGCAAGATTTATGTACCAGACTTATAGGAGCGGGCCGTTCGCCTCGGCAGGAATTATGTATCACACTCTCATGGGAGCGGGCCGTACGCCACGACAGGTTAATAGATGCATCTATGGTTCGCGCCGTTCGACTCTTTGGCAGTGTACAATTTACTTTTATGTTGGATCGAGCCGTTCGCCTCGGCATTTCCTATATATATACATCATCCCCATGGAATCGTGCCAAATATTTGGAAAAAAGCCAGTTCATCTGAGGGTTTCTCCCCTTTGGATTATGACAATCTCTTTGATGAAATCCACTATATTTATTTATATGCTTCGGTTACGTAGGGAACTTGCTAGTAGAGAGTCGAGTAAATTGTAAAGAGGAAAATTGTACCATGTAATCTATTCTTGTATGTCTTATGTATTTACAGTGATTTGTATTAATTCATTTCTTTAGTACACTTGATATTAGTTTGACCTCTAGTAAGTGTCAAAGTCGACCTCTCGTCACTACCTTTTCGAGGTTAGGCGGGATACTTACTGAGTACACGTTGTTTTCGTACTCATGCTACACTTGTTGTGTATTTTTATTGCACAGGTACATTCATAGCTAGTGGCCCTGATTGACACATTGATGTGGCTGACCTGGAGACTTAGACGAGTTGCACCATCCGGAGACGACCCGAAAATGGCATAGTCTTCCTCAGATATATTATACCTTACTTTAAATTCCTTGTCCAGTTTGTATTCCGGACAAGTATTGTAGTACATGTATAATTTCAAGAAAATTTGCTCATGCACTTGTGACACCGGGTTCTGAGGAAATTATGGGATATATTCACTATTTAAATTTGCCGAAGATATTGTTGATGTCTCAGTGGAAGTTCGCTAATTATTATTTAAGAAAATGAAAAAAGAGTGACTTCAAGAATTTTAAAAAATAAAGATTTTATTAACTATTTAAATGATTGGCTTGTCCGACAGTGGTGTCCGGCGCCATCACGACCTTAATAGATTTTGGGTCGTGACAGAACACAAGTCATACAATATATATTTTGGTGAGCCTATTTACCCTTCTTAAAAATTAAATTATCCTACTTACTTTTTTATGAAAAATATGATGATAATAATAATAATAATATTTAAAATTAAAAAGGAGAATATCGTTCTGAAGGGTTGTGTATATTAAAATGCTTGATATTAATAATGAAAACCTTGTTTCAACCGTTGCCTTTTAAATAAAGTCCAACCGTTGGCTTTCAAAATATTTCTACCTTTTGTCTATCCTGCTCTTGCACCAAGAAAGCCACATAAGCTAACTTAATTCTCGGACCAAATGAATGAAGATTATCATTGGATATTTCTCAATTCTGTGGACAACCACGAATGATATAACAAAATTAAGAATCTTCTTTATCAACAAATAGGTGGCATTCCATATATTTCATATTTTAGAATTGTTGGACTTATATAATATTATACGTATAATTGCTTATATCGTCTAAAAAATTAAACATTTTTTTTGTTAGAGTAGAGCTGTAATCAAAGCAAAATATAGAGATATGTAACTCTCAACATTAGCCGGATAGAAATTGCATGTAAATTTGATTATTCTATACATGTTTAAATAAAAATCAATCGTTCTTGACGTACTGTGTCTGTGTTAATAAGTTTTGGAATTGCTTAGTATATTAATTATAACGATCCGACTGGTCATTTTGCTTTTTAGAACCCCATTCCCCTAAATAAGATTCCCCGCATATGATTTTACTGTTTTATGACTTGCGGGGACAGTTAGTTTAAGATTTGTAAGGGTTCGGGTTGAAATCGGAACACTTGATTTTAAGATTGGCTAAAAAGGCTAAATTTGACTTCGATCAACATTTTGAGTAAAACGACCTCGGAATTAGGATTTGACGGTTCCAATAGGTTCGTATGATGATTTCGGACTAAGGCGTATGTTCGGATTGGTTTTGGATGACCCGGGAGCGTTTCGGCGCCTAATAGTGAAAGTTGGTTCTTTGAAGGTTTTGAAGTTCTTTAAATTTGGTTTGGAGTAGGATTTGGTGATGTCGAGGTCCAAATGGGATTACGAGACCGAAAATAGTTCCGTAATATCATTTAAGACTTGCACATAAAATTTGGTGTCATTCTGAATAGTCTAAGTACGTTTCGACCGCATTAGGAGTAATTGAAGAACTTAAAGTTTATATTTTTGATTCAATTGGTTTGGGGTGTGATTCTTAGTTTTGATGTTGTTTAGGGCGTTCCGAGAGTTCAAGCGAGTGCATTTTATGATTCCAAAATTTTTGTTAGTATGTTCGGGCGGGGCATCGGGGGCCCCAGTTGTTAATCGGACGAGGCTCGGACCAAGTTTGGATTTGGGAGCAACAACTGAAGCTCCCAGCTCCTGCTGTAATTGCACCTGCGCTTGGCCAGCCGCATGTAATGACCTGGCCGGTCATTTTGAGAGTTATAGCCCCGATTCCCTGTTTACTACTTTCCCCGTATCTTTTCCTGCTTATGTGACTTGCCGGGAGGTCCTTATTGTGTTTTCGGAGTGTTGTGGGACACTTAGTCCCTAAACGGAAGCTTAAGTCTTAGGATTTTTTTTTACTATAGTTGGAATTGTGTGAAGACGACTCCAGAATGGAGTTTTGTTGGTTCCGTTAGCTCCGTTGGGGATTTTGGACTTAGGGGCGTGTTTGGATTATGTTTTGGAGTTCTGTAACTTATTTAGGCTTGAAATGGCGAAAGTCGAACTTTTGGAGATTTTGACCAGTAGTGGACTTTTTGATATCGGGGTTGGATTCTGATTCCAAAAGTGGGAGTAGGTCCGTAATGTTGAATATGACTTGTGTAAAAAATTTGAGGTCAATCGGACGTGGGTTTGATAGGTTTCAGCATCGATTTTAGAAGTTTGTAGTTTCAAGTCCATTAAGTCTGAATCGCAGGGTGATTCGTGTTTTTAGCATTGTTTGATGTGACTCGAGGGATCGACTAAGTTCGTTTGGTATTTTAGGACTGGTTGGTATGTTTGGTTGGGGTCCCGGGAGCCTTGGGTGTGTTTCGGATGCTTAACGGATTGAAATTTGGACTTCGGCAATTGCTGAAGAATTGTTGGTTTCTGATGTTCGTACCTGCGGAGGGGAGACCGCAGATGCGGACTCACACGTGCGGAAGGAGGAGCGTATGTGCGGTTTGGTCAACTTGGCCTGTGAGCGCAGGTGCGAGAAGGGGAGCCGCATCTGCGCATCTGCAGATGCGGAAGATGGAGCGCAGAAGCGGAAGGGCTTGGAGCATGGGGGATCGCTGTAGCGCCCCTTCTTCTCACGAAATCGGGTTTCGACATTATGGGACAACTCATTTCCTTTTGGGATGGGGTATGGAATTTGAAGAGTCGCCACCTAATGGATTAAGGTGCGTTAGGGAACCTAAAGCAGATAACTCATAAATCGGTTTACTTTACTAGAGATTGGGTAAGGGCTCGAAATTACCTTGAGGGGAAGGTGTTAGGCACCCCTCGAGGTCCACAACGGTGGGTCCCGACCAAACCTAATCTAAGAGAATTAGTCCTTAAAGAGAAATAAAGCCATTTAAACAAATAGAAATCATTCAAAACGGAAAAAAGGGGGGTCCTAGGTTTATTAGCCTATAGGATCACTTCCATGCAATACTCGGTAACCTTCCTCAAACAGAGGTGTTATGCGTAGCTTTAGCGCACAAGTCATCATTTCCTTTACTACCCAATTAACCTTTCCCTTTTCATTATCATCTAAGCGTTCTAATAGTGACCGGTACGTACCCTATGCGTACGCTACCCGTCCCTTACCTAGGGCCCTGGAGGTGTTTAGAACCTCTATTTCAAGGTGCTTCTAGGCTAACCTATGTTGTTTAAAGGGAGAAAACTAAGAGACAAACAAAATCATATAGGACTGTCACATAAGGAACAATTAAAGGGCTCACATTTACCTCCACAAGTAAACACACAATTGCACGCTTATTCAAACAAGCAGTTTAAAAAAAAATGATTTAGGAGTCCTATAGGCAGGATATCTAAATGAGCATAAACATAATATATAGGAGTTTTATTAAGCGAGGCAGCAAATACCTATAAATTTGCCTACTGATTTGTTGATACAGAATCTGAGCATGTTTCAAGAAATCACAATTTTCAAACTTCAGAACTTTGATTATCCTACAGGCTTGCCTAGGTGATAACCAGGACAGAATCCTATAGGCATGGTATCTAAACGTTAATCAGACTAAACAATGATTAATTTAAACAAACAAATTTCATCTTTTAGGTCCTATAGGCATGTTTCCTATATGCTGAAACTGATCACAAGCATTATGACATCCAAACATAGAAACTGATTTCGTATATTTTTTCTCTCTATAGGCATAATATCTAAGTGTTCAAGCTATTTTTACATTTATTTCCTATATGCATAGTGTCTAAGTGTCAAGACTGTATTTCCTATAGGCATGATATCTAGGCGAATAAAAGTGTCAACTAATTGCCAAGCGAGTTCAACAAAAGAACCTAGGAACATGATTTCTAATGCATACATAGGGGTTTTGAAAATATAGTACTTGAGGCACAATTGATAACGACCTAGAAGCAGGATTTCTAAGACGCAAAAATGTGAAAATTCAGGATTTCAAAGAATGAGATAAGTCCTATAGGCATGATTTCTAATGCATATAAAACATCATCACAATAATCTGTAATGACTCGGTCGGTCGTTTTGAGAGTTAGCGCCCTGATCCCCTAATACTTGATTATCCTATGTCTATTTATGTTATTGAAACTTGTTGGAGTATTGAGTGGTAAAATTCGGAGTGATTTTGGACACATAATCCTTAAATGTGGATTTTAGCCTTTGAAATCAGGCCGTAGCTAGAGCTATGTGAAGATGTATCCGGAATGGAATTCTGTCGACTCCGTTAGCTCCGTTGGTGATTCCGGAGTTAGGAGCATGTTCGAAATGTGTTTTCGAGGTCGGTTGTAAATTTAGGCTTGAATTGGCGAAAGTTAGAATTTCGGTGATTTCGGCCGATAGGTGAAATTTTGATATTGGACTTGGAATGGAATTCCAAAAGCGACAGCAGGTCCGTAATGTCATTTATGACTTGTGTGCAAAATTTGAGGTCATTCGGATGAGTTTAGACGTGTTTCGGCATTGAATGTGAATTTTAGAAATTTCATAAGTTCTTAGGCTTGAATCTATGCATATTTGATGATTTTTATGTTATGAGATGTGTTTTCAAGGCTCGACCAAGTTTGAATGAGGTATTAGGGTTGGTTGGTAATTTTGGTTGAGGTCCAGAGGGCCTCGGGTGTGTTTCGGGTGTTCAAACGGGCATTTTTGGCCTAATAGCCTTAGCTGATTTTCTGGTTTTTCTGCAGCAGTATTTTGTTCTCTATGATCACAAGGGTTCACTCGCGATCGCGTAAGGTAAATGTGAGGGGTCCTGCGATTTTTTCTCTACGATCGCAAGAAGAGGTCCGCGATCACAGTGTGTTGAAATCTTGGTCTTCGCGATCGCATGACCTGGACCGCGGTCGCGTATAGTATTCTTGGTCTGGGGGAGTTTTAATATTTGTTCTACGCAGTCGCGTGGCCCCAACCGGGATCGTGTAGCTCTGGGTCGTGAAGGTCCACGATCATAGTCACACAATCGCGATCACGATGAAGGTGTTTAGGCGCGTGTCTGAATGTTCTCCCGATCGCGACTATGTGTCCGCGATCACATAGAAGGAACACCTGGGTAGAATATTAAAACCCCAATCCGAGGGTTTACGTTATTTTCACCATTTTTGAACTTGAGAGCTCGGGAGGGGCAATTTTTGGAGGCTTTTGCACCTGGGTAACTTGGGTAAGTGATTTCTATCCATTATAGATCAATTTCCATGATTCCAATCTTAAATTCTACCTTTAATTTCGAAAATTTTGGGTAGAAAATGGGAAAAATGGGATGAACTTCATAGACCGAATTATTGAGTTTTGATTGTGTGTTTGACCTCCGATTTGAGATATTCTTATATGGTTAGAATCATGAGTGAATGAGCGTCCAGAAAATATGATTTTCACCCGATTCCGAGACGTGGGCTCGAGGGACTTTTTGGGCGAATTTCCTAATTTCCTAATTTCGCGTATTAGCTTCGAACTTATTAGCTATTTTGTTTCCTTGAAATGATATTTACACTATGCAATCGAATTGACTAGATTTGGGCCACCCCGAGTTGGATACTCGTGGCAAGAGCTTGGTATTGAGTTGATTAGCGCAGTCAAGGTAAGTGGCTTGCCTAACTGTATGTTGGGGACTTCCCCTTAGGCATTTTATACTGATTTTGTTACGTGGACGCCATGTACGTGAGGTAACGAGGGCGTACACGGGTCAGTGTTGCTAAAATTCCACTTTTCCTTCCATGGCATCACTCATTTTCATTCCTATATTACTGTTTCGTGTCTTAACTGAGTAGTTAGCTTACGAATAAGCATACCTACCTGTCCTTACTTGATTTCCTCTTATTTGCTAATAATTGCACCATGCTTAGGTAGTTTTACTTTATTCTTGCCTGTTGTTTTTCCTGAACTGTTTAAATAAGCCGTATCTGACATACTTCTGCATTGGATATTTAAATTGGGACTACGGACCGAGATCCAGGAGCTTTCCCCCTGTACTGCATTTCATATTTAAATTAGGACTACGGACCGAGATCGGGGAGCTTTCCCCCTGTACTACATTGCATATTTAAATTGGGACTACGGACCGAGATCCGGGAGCTTTCCCCCTTTACTGCAATGCATATTTAAATTGGGATTACGGACGGAGATCGGGGAGCTTTCCCCCTGTACTGCATTGCATATTTACTGTTGAGATATATGCTGTGCTGAGCCGAGGACTCTCTTTCATTTATTAATTTTTTTCCAGTTTCCATTGATCTTGTTTATCATTGCTTATCTATATTTCACTGTTTTAAATTTATAATTGACTTGTTTTAAAACTCGGTAGAGCCTCAACCTGACCTCGTCACTACTTGAATAGGGTTAGGCTTGGCACTTACTGAGTACCGAATGTGGAGTACTCACGCCCTTTTCTGCACATGTTTCCCCCATGTGCAGATCCAGGTACCAGTGCACCGTACAGTGGCTAGGCGTATCTTAGCAGTTGCTTAGGAGACCGCGAGGTAATCCTGCCGCATCCACAGGATCACACGAGTCCCCTTCCTACTCTAGTATAAATGTAGGAGATATATAGATACACTTTCCTTATTCCTTTGTATAGGGCTACAGTAGTTCAGAGTTTGTGACTTTGTGATGTTTCGGGTTTTGGGAAAGTAAAAGCTGTAAATGCCGAGCGGCTAAATATTATAGTATTGCTTCTTCTTTACTGTTTCTATTATCGTTTTGCCTTATTTTCCGAAAATTTTAGGCTTACCTAGTCGTAGAGACTAGGTGCCGTCACGAGACCGTTCGGAGGGTAATTCGGGTCGTGACAAGTTGGTATTAGAGCGTCTAGGTTCATAGGAGTCACAAACCACAAGCTGGTTTATTAGAGTCTCTCGGATCGGTTTGGATACGTCCGTACCTATCTTCGAGAGGCTATGTAACTTTTAAGAACAATCATATTCTTTGGAATTCCTTATCGTGCTAGTATTGTCATCAAATTCTTAAACTCTATTCTATTCTTGCTTAAAGATGGTTCGTACCCGTACCAGACGTAGTGATGATCAGGCACCCAATCCCCCAGTCAGAGCCGTCAGAGGCAGGGGCTATGGTAGAGGACGAGCACGCGGTGCAACCCGAGCACTGGCTAGAGCAGAGGCTGAGGCAGATGAGTCCCCAGCGGCCGCAGTTGGAGGGGCACATGAGGTCCCTACTATTACACCAACCCTCCAGGAGACATTGGCTCAGTTCTTGAGTGCCTTCAGTACTCTGTCTCAGGTAGGACTACTTCCGATAGCTCCAGCTACATCCCAGGCCGGGGGAGGGACACAGACTCCCGCAGCCGTACTCCTGAGCAGAGGGTTCATATTGGGCAGGTTCCAGAGTATATTCCTATGCCCCCAGCAGCTCCAACTCAACATGAGACTAGGATAGCTATTCCTGAGGCAGAGCAGCTCCGACTTGAGAGGTACAAGAAGTACCACTCACCTGAGTTCAGCGGACTAACTTTGGATGACGCCCTGGGTTTTCTTGAGGGGTGTCATCGCATTCTCAGCACTATGGGTATTGTGGAGATAAGTGGGGTTTCTTTCACTGCTTTCCAGCTGAGGGGAGCAGCTTATCAGTGGTGGCGTGCTTTTGAGACTAGTTTCCCGGATGAGGTAGCCTCACTTACTTGCGCTCAGTACTCCGAGATGTTCTTACTTGAGTTTGTCCCTCAGAGCTTCAGGGATGCTCGACGTGCGGAGTATGAGAAGCTATGCCAGGGTACCATGACTGTGTCAGAGTAGGCAGTCCGTTATAGCGATTTGGCTCGCCATGCACCAGCTTTGGTTGTCACTGTCAGAGAGAGGGTTCGATGCTTTATTGAGGGACTCCACCCCAGTATTCAGACCAACAAGGCCAGAGAGCTGAAGACCGATATTACTTACTAGCAGGCCGTGAGTATTGCCCGGAGGATTGAGACTATGTTAGCCCGGGACAGGGAGGAGAGAGAGGCCAAGAGGTCTCGAGAGATTGGTCATTTTTCAGGAGCCCTTGCACCAGCAGCACGCTATGGTAGGGGTTTTATGAGTCACCCCGTTCATTCAGCTCTTCCAGCAGCCAGTGGTAATCTAGCTCCTCCTAGACCTCAGGAGCCTTATTATGCACCACCAATATCTCATGTGCCTCCTGCTCGAGCTGCTATCACTGGCCAGTCCAACAGGCCAGTTCAGATTCAGCAGCATCCGCCACGTCCTCCGAGGGGTTGTTTTGGATGTGGTGACCCTCGCCATGTGGTCATAGATTGCCCCAGAGCTAGGAGGGGTGCACCACCTCAGACTTATCAGGTTCCACGTATTCCACCGGGTCCTCCAGCTATTCTTCCAGCCCCAACTGCTACCCCACCTTCTCAGACAGCTCGAGGTGGAGGACGGGGAGGTCGAGGTCGCCATAGAGGGGGAGGCCAGGCCATATATTATGCTCTCCCAGCCCGCTCATAGGCCGTTGTTTTAGATTCGGTTGTCGCGCCTCTTTTTCCTCGTGGAGATCGGGTTCATGACATTGGTTGGGACAACTCATTCCTTTTGGGAAAAGGAATTTGCATATTTTGAAGAGTCGCCACCTAACGATTTTAACGGTGCGTTAGGGCACCTAAGGGGTTCAATTATAACTACGTTGCTAATTAGAGACTTGGGTAAGGGATTGAAATTATCCTAAGGGGAAGGTGTTAGGCACCCCTCAGGATCCACACGTGTGGTTCTCGGCCGAATGGTTACGTGAATTTGTAAAATTAGCAAACAAACAAATAAAGGCTCAAATAAGAGGGGATTTAAGTCTTAAGCATGCAGATGTTTGAAAATGGTAAAGGAGATTAGACTTTGGAAAAGATTACGAGTTAAGCATATTAAAGGTGTCCTAGGTTTATAATAATATGGATCACATCAATGCAATACCCGGTAATCACTCCTCGAAGAGGGGCTACACGTGGTATTAGCGCACCAGTCATCATATCCATATTCTACCCTTCCCACCCCGTAAAAGTTAATTAAAGCGCATGTTGGTCACGAAACTTATTGCGTGTTATTACCTGTCCCATCCTATCAGTCCTGGAGGAAGCTAGGGACTACTATTCCTAGAGGGTGAGTACTAGGCTTAACCCCTAGGTTTAAAGGACAAAATGCTAAACGACAAACAAAACAATTAGGACTGCAAATACAGGGAAACATATAGAGGTAGATATGAGGCTCAGATATTCCTCCCCAAATTATACACATAAATAGCACGACTAAAACACAAGTAAAGTCTTTAACTTCTGAACCTAAAGCATGATGTCTAGGAGAGAATACAGTAGTGAGGCAGTGTTTTTAATGAGTTTCAGAGAAAAGGATCTTTACCAGATTCAGACTATCGATTCTGACCTATTATTAACCAAACAACACACAGAAAGAAGGTAGATATCCAGTTTTAATAAGTTTAATACCTAAGTCTTTCCTAGGCGTATTAAACCACTCCAGTTACACCGTTTTAGCTTTTTCATAAAATAGTAGTTAGACAAGGATGAGTCTATTTTTAATCTTAACCAAGATAAAGGGGTGAATATAAATGCAATCCTAAGGACATGTCATCTAAATGCAAAACAAGGTGCAGAAGGATGCAAATTTTTACATGATGTTCTAAATGCATGAGCGAATTCAGTATTAGAATCTATCTCTTAGCGAGATTCATTAACACATTCTGACTAAAAACAGAACACACAGAGACGTAATTCCTTGTCAAGTTACTGAAACCTAATACATGATTTCTAGGTGTTCATAGCAGCTATTTTTTTTAATTTTGGCATAGATAACATGAGCATACTAAGAATGAAATCCTAAGGGGACATGATTTCTAAGATGCAAGATTTGACAATAATTAGTTATTTATCCTATAACGGGATTTCTAGATGAAACAATTGTGAGAATGCTGAAACAGTAATATTATAACATCCATTTTTCTGTTGTTATCCAACTATAAACATGATTTCTAAGTGGATATAAGTATGATGAGATGCTGACATGAATGGAACTAAGTATCATGATATCTAATGCATGTATGACATGTAATCCTAAGCATGGTGGCTATTGCGCATATATGAAAGCAAACCTATAAGCATGGTTTCTACCCGTATCTATACTAAGCATGCATACCCCACCCATTTCACTACCCAACCCCAGAATCATTTTTACAATTAATTATTACAAACCAGCATTGCACAAATTCCATAAGTAAATAAGGAAATTAAGAAGTTACACTATAGGGAGTCTAACAATAAGCCCAAATCCTCAGATCCAACAATGCCATATGCCATGACCTTTTATAACCCAGTTGTGTCAGGGTTCCTAAGGACCTCAGAGGATCCCAGGCAGTGCTCACACCTAGGTACCCTAGCCAGGAATGAGTAAGTGCAGTGTGGGAATGCCAGCCTTGTGTGTTAGAGTTTAATGGGTACTCAAATGGACCCCAAGGCAGTGCTCACACGAAGGGGGATGAACTTAGAACTAGGAGTAGTGAGATGTGCTCATAGTTTTAAAAAAAAAGGTTGAGTTGGAAAGAGTTTTCTGAAATAAATATTCTGAAATAAGCCTTGAAGAACAGCATGAGAGTTTGCTTTTATGAAAAACCAGTTTGAGGAAGAAAAGAAATAGGACAATCAGCAACTGAAAAAACATACACAGTTTAGGAAACAAACACAGTCAGGGATAGGGGAACTGGGGACAAATAAGTCACATAGTGGAAGCAGACTTGCACACAAGTAGACCTCAGAGTAATATTACAGGACCTAAGCAGTCATAACATAGTTCATCACAGAGTATTCATGCTAGGATCCCAGATAGAATCACATTGAGGGGTGTTAGGATTACATGGCGACTAAGTATCAGGAATGCATGCTTATATTGTCGGGAATCAGGGGTAAGGCAGAATCATAGTGAAACAAATGAGAAAAGCAATAGACATGCTGAACTAAAGGGAAAGGGAGATCATATGGACATAGTAGACAGGCTAATTGCAAGGAAAGTAGCATAACCACAAATAGAAGCATAAAAGGAACAAAAGGAATCTTAATACAAACAGAAACATATTGTTTTGGGTGCTATAAACATAAACTGAAAAACATACCAGTTTTGAATGAAAGACTGAATGTAGAGTGAAGAGCAGTAATGTGAAGAACAGTAGAGCAGTAGATTAATAGAACAGTAGAATCACTCAGTCTTGGCTTTCAGCCGACTGAGTTTCTAATAAACAACAAGAGAAGCAAAAGAGTGTATGTGTGTGTGTAGGAGAGAGCTTCGAACAGTATGTGTGTTCGTGTCTTGTTATTGAAAGACTAGAAGTATATATAGTTTGAAACTATGTAGCAAATATGGCATGAATCTTAGTTAAGCAGTAAATTATAGAATTATGTACCAATTATAATCACATCAGCATAAGTAGTCCCTATAATTAAGGAGTTACTTGAAACGGTAACATGCAAGTAATAAATGAAGAAGGAAATCATGCAAGACTGAATATAGTATATAAGGAAACAGTTTTGGTATCACACAAGTACATAACATGTAATAGAGGCCAGGTTCAGTAAATTCTAATTAAGGAAAGTAATTAGGAGTCAGCTGGTAACATAGTCGACCATAGAATAAGGCAAGAAAATATTTTAGTGGTTGAAATCAGTAAGGAAATCATCACAAAAGATTGGTGAAAGGTATCAATTACAGGAAATTAGGGATTCAAACAAGAGTAGAATTAGCTAAGGGAAATTAACACAGATTGCAAACACATAATAGGCAAAAGGAATCAACTCGGAAACCCTAATAGGCACAATAAGGTAAAAGAATCATATAAAATCAAGGATTCAAACTAGAACATGTTAAATGATTAAAGGAATCAACAGAACAAACATAATATAAACGGGAGCAGCAAAGAACCAGAAACCCTGATGAACAGAATGGGATAAAATCACATAAACTCAGAATATTTATGGGAAACAAGCACAAAGGCGGGTTAAGCGAGCATATTATCAAAGACAGACTCGGATACCCAGGATTAGGGCTAAGAAAATAGGGTTTTGACATAATAACTCAGATAAAGATAAGAACTTAAATAAACGTTTGAACATAATGAAAACCGTAAGATAATCCTAAAATAGGAAGGAAAAGCCATTTTAAAAAGGGGTTATGAAACCCTAGTTTGAAGACGAAGACTGTTCAAAGTAGAAAAGCTTTTTATTTCAAAGAAAACGTGTAGAAAAGTTTAGTGATATCGTAGATCTAAGGAAGATCTAGAAGAAATTAAAAAGATATAAGAGTTAGGATTTCGTGGAACCCAGAGAAGTAGGAAAAACCTCAAAGACGTTGCCGGCTTAAGCCGGAAAGGTTGTAGCTCTTACTCAGACGGTCGGGGGAGGCCGGAAGGTGGCATGAGGGGTCCTGGGAGGTGAGTGAACTGCTCAAGGTTCGCATGAGGGCTCTAGGGTATCACTAGGCCGGTGCAAGGTGGACAAATAGCCATGAGACGATGAGGAGCCATGATTTCTGGTGAGAGAACCAGCCAGAGAAGATGACCGGACTCTATCGGAGGAGAGAAGCCAAATGAGGCTTCTAGAGAGAACTAGAGAAGATCAGAGAGAGATAGAGAGAGAAAGGGAGCTAGGAAAATGAGGGGTCGAAGGAGGTAGTGGTAGGGGTTTAATTATGGTAGCTATGATCTGGACCGTTGATCTTATTTGATCAATGGTTTAGATCGGGCGTGTGGTTGGGCCGGGTAGGAACGGGTTTTGGTCTGGGTTAGAGAATGGGTTTCGGGTCAGGTGGGAGTTGGTTTAAAATTTGCTATAATTTAAATAAAAATGGTGTAAATGTTAAATATCCTATTAAATAAGATAATTAATTAATTAAAATAGCTAATAATTGTAAAAAATAAAATTGAGACCAAATAAATGAAATTAAGGCGATTGACCAATATATAAAAATATAAATGACCAAATAAATGAAATTAAGGTGATTGACCAATATATAAAAATATAAATGATCATTTATTGATTTTAAAATGGTATAAATGTACATTTGTGCTATAATCGCAAAAACTACTGAAATTAACTAAATAATGCCAATATTGGCTAATTTGTCAAATAATTAAATCCTAAGGGAATTAAATAGGATATAAATAACATATTGAGTAAGAAAATGTTTTGAAATTATTTATAACATCATTTATGAATGATTATGGGATATAAAGTATTAAATAAATAAATAAAAAATACGAAAAATTGTGGAAAAACACTAGTCACTTGTAAAGAATGATTTTGAATATATGCAAGTTTGAAAATAATTTGAGTAAAAATTGGGTATGAACAACTTCCCCTCTTTACCCGGAAAGGATGAAAGAGTTGTCGGGTAAAGATATGATGGCCAATTTTGACCAAAGGGAGATAGTATGAAAGATTTAGGCTGCACCCGGCTTCTGAGCTGCCTACATATCCCTGGTTGTATAGGAATCAGGCTGTATGTAGTTCATGAGTCACCGGCGAAGTATACCGGTGAAGTCTTACAAGGACGGACGCAAGGTGCAAGGTAAGGTGAACAAAATGGCTTACGGGGTAGTTAGGAAAGCTGGAGCGTTCCGCTCTTGCCTGGCTGGGTGTTCCTAGCCAGATTTCCTGCAAATGAATAACAAGCATATATTGCGCATAATTTAAACATGATGCAGATTCCCGTTGGACTATGAATGCTGTCTTTGGACGGTTGAGGATGACGTCCTTAGACCATGATGTCCTGGGCCATGAATTGCCTGATGCAGGATTCGCAGGCCATGATATGATGTTCTCGGGCCATGAGGATGGCGCCTTTGAACCATGATGTCTTTGAATAATGATATGCAAAATGATAAAAAGAGATCCTCAGGCCATGACATGGTGTTCTCAGGCTATGAAGATGGTGCCTCTGAACAATGACTCCTTTGGATAGGTTGACAATATTTCATCCCATGAAGATGCAATAGCATGATTCTGTCAAGACAGAGCTTAGTCTTTCGAATTTAAAAAGGGGGAAGCTTAGCCCGAAAGGAAGCGAATGATAGAGACAAGGGTTGCTTTTGAAAAGTAAATGGGAGACAACGTTTAGTCTCGGAAGGCAGAAAGGTAGCCTTATGCAATATGCGGATGCAGATGGAGACATCTTTTAGTATCGGAAGGCAGAAAGGTAGCCTTATGCAATATNTTTCTACTTTTTATCATTACCAACATATGAAACCAAATACTTGCAAAATACATACAACATTTACCAATGTGGATCACGATTCCGAACCGTACCCTTACTTACCCAAAATACATAT
Source organism: Nicotiana knightiana (assembly GCA_005239525.1). Classification (NCBI taxonomy): domain Eukaryota; kingdom Viridiplantae; phylum Streptophyta; class Magnoliopsida; order Solanales; family Solanaceae; genus Nicotiana; species Nicotiana knightiana. The sequence continues at coordinate 166,421 of ML406757.1, read as the reverse complement.
GTACACTACTCACATTGTGTCTACGGAGCCTCTATGAATACTAGAAACATAACATTACATGCCGGCGACAAGGCCCTGACTATACCTTACAATACACAATAAACTCAAAAGAAAGTGGCATGAACCACGCATGGCCCCGAGAGGAAGTGGGGCTCACCAATGCAGCTGACGGAATGGAGATGAGGCACTACGGTCGGTGGGCTGAATTACCTACTATGGAACCACCTACAATCATCATAAGAATGTAGCGCCCCCGACAAAAGGGACGTCAATACATTTGAATTGTACTGGTATGTATGAACAAACTTTATTCTAAGTAAGATCAGCAATGCACAGATAAGAGACAGTAATAGAATCAGCAAGCATTGCACATGAACAGAAACAATCAAAATCACAAGTTCCACAGATTCCCTTTTTTTTTTCCCTTTTCCATCAACACCATATTTACAGAGGATTTCATCGTAAGAACACAATATCAGTACAAACAGTCACCCATACGATATCAAGTCACAACAGATCATTGCCCAAAACATGAGTCAAAATAAGACATTTTCGCAATCAGTGTGGTACGACTGAATCAACCACAATTCCTGTTTATCATGTCATTTCACAACTCTTAGCACTTAATCATATTCACATACTTGAGTTTGCTACCAATCTTTCATACCGGCACATTAGGGTACTTAACCAACCTTACACTTGGCAAAACATTCACAAGTAAATCACCTTTCCACAATTTCGAATAGTAATTACATAAATTTCAGCTAGACAGTCAGAGAGTAGGGCATCATGCCTCAACATATTTAGAACACCCAATTTGCACATACTCAGACAATTAACACGGAATAAATCAAACAATACACAACCAAAAGACAGTACTAGAACCAATCAATCAATGTACGTGTAAAGAAGCAACCACAATCAAACAAGTTTCACAATCTCTCCTTTTTCCCTTTCAACATCATCATATTCAAGAACTCATAGCTTTTCATTTCAGTAGTGATATCGATCACATTTCCTCCTTATTACCTCGGTCACCCTTATTACCTCAGCCACCCTTATTACCTCACACCTCATGAAGCTTATTGCTTTGTGTTGCGGCGCGCAACCCGATCCCCCTGACAATCATATTTCATAACAGCAACCACAAACAATTACATCACAAGAATTATCCTTTCAAGGAATACAATTTCATACTAACAGCTCATTTAATTGGGCCCAAGGCCCCACAACATTTATCAAATAGAAAATTCCATGAACACGGTACTGTCACATTTGCTCAATTCAGTTACATTATTTAATAATACTCCTTTCATTATTTTTCCACGTATGGTTTTCAACTATTTCACACATTCCCACATAAGGTGCACATACCACATATTCGAACCCAACAAGAGGATTCTACGAATGTTAAAGTTAGCCATAGATACCTCAAAGAGCTTTTCCTTAGGTTTATACAATACACCAACACCTCTAGCCATAACAATCTATAAGGAGATAGCAGAAATTGATTAATAATTAGGAAGATTACCCATGGTATAACTCTCTTATGAATTTCATCAAACACCTAGCATGTTAAGTAGACTATAAGGTTTAGAAATGGCAATCTCTTCTTCCTTCACCCAATTTTTTGCATGAACTACCCAAATTAGTTCTTTGATAATACATACTACAACTTAGTCCCACATACATGGCCTATTTCTAACCCCCACCACATATTTGAACCCTTACCCTCTTGAATGAAATTTTAGATGTAGGACTTACCCGGATGGAGGACAATCTAAAGTTATCTTCCTTGATTCTTGAAGGCTTGAGCAAGATTTTGGTGATTATGAAGTTGGGCCCCTTCTTTCTCTCTCTCTATATGCTCTCATATCTCTCTAAAATCAGTAGAAAATGAACCCAAATGAAGCCCCTAAACCTATTTATGAAAATGGGGTCGGGTTATAAAAAGAGGAAAAATAAACCTCAGGAACAGGGTCTGCGATCGCATAATGGATCGCAGAACACACATGGGGGTCGCATAGTGGATCGCAAAATAGCTGCCCAAAACTGGGCAACACTGGCCTAGTCTGCGACCTGATCTGCGATCGCAGAGTCAACATGTGACATGAAATGCGATCGCAGATTTGACACAGGATCGCATTTTTCCAGCCTTCGGTAATTTGACCATAACTTTGTGTAGAAATGTACAAATGACGAACGGTTTGAAGCGTTGGAAACTAGACTCAAAGAAATTTCATTTGATAGGTTATTCATTACATAACACCTTATATATAATTATATATGCTCGTTCAAAGTGTGGACTAGTGCAAGTACCTTTGGAATTTTAGCTTATTATGAAATTCTCCCACTTGGCTTGGACTTAGGCCTCTCCTTGGACCCTACCTTACTTATTATATGACTCATACACTTATTAACCACATCCAATTCATTCAAATCATATTTAAAGCACATAAAATATTATAATTAGTATACCTGCACCCCGACTCCTATATTGCTTAGCAAAATTTTTCGGGGTCTTACATTCTCCCCCGCTTAGGATCATTCGTCCTTGAATGAGAGGTAGAGCCTGACCCAAACACCTAACATAACATATCTCTTTTATATCCCACCTCAAGTCACTAAATTTTGACTAACTCCCAAATTTTTCCGAAAATTCGGCAGCATCTCTTTTGTAACTAGGCCTATCCACCTGTCAGAGAATCACCCAAAACCATACTAAAAACTCATCAATAACTTGACAAAGCATCACAATTTATATACCCATAACACTAATTCTAAGCATCAAAAGAACTACATTATCATAATAACACATGAACATGGACTGCACATTTTCAGATCATAACACCTATAAGGCACATTTCAAGTCAAAACTAATTGATATACAACTAAGTGAAAACATTTTCCTCCCACGACACTTTTGGCCTTCAAGGTGGCCTCCTAGGCTTACAAGCGTTTCCATAACACACTCACGGAAGCAATCCTAATCCCTAAACTTACCTAACAAGGATGACAGCTAGACACCTCGCATGAGTTAACTATCCATTAACTTTACCTTCAATGATTTTCACTGTACAATTTACATTCCACCGGACATAGGATTCATAGTAACAACAACCACCCACAATTTCATCCCATGGAATCATACCATCAAGAATATCATTTCATAGTAACCAAACAATCATGTGTTCATAATAGTCCCTACCAGCCATTAATGTAATCACAAAGGTGTTCATCAACAGGAATATAATTTCATTTCAATCAACAATCCATATGAAGTCAAGCCACAATGATTCTTGCCAATAATGCATCATATAGGATATTACCATGATCATATAATTCAATCAAATCAATTCACACCCTTCTTTTATCACTACCTTCTTAGACATAAACATATGAAAATACAAAGTACACGAGGAACAGTTACGGGGAACATCATTCTCCTAGGAACCGAGTGAGTAGAAAGCCACATAATCTCATCAAATTCGACCGATTTAAGACTTTTTAAAAGGGGACACACTTTGTTTTGAAATCATGGAAATTTAAGCTTGAGCTTTTTAAGGAAAATTATTACTTTTGGAACCTATGAGACAAGCCCTCGTAGCCCTAGAAAATCGTCAACAATGGCGAGAAAGTGCTTACAATCATTACGAGCTAGGGTATAATAAGGCCTCGAAGTGACCATATGAATAACTATGAAAGGGTGAGAAGTCTTGATGCACTTATCAGAGAAGAGTAACCTAAGTTACCTAGTCACATGAACAAGCAGGGCAGGTAGATGATTGTTTAGGAGAAGATCTCACAAAGAGTGCGAGCAACACCTTTTTATCATAACAAAAGGAACATATTCGACCCTCGATACCATAAGGCATAAAATTAGATTCACAAGGAGAGCTTATAGAAGTGAACTTTACATTGTAACCACTAGGAAAGGTGATAATATAAGGGATTACGAGGACCTTTACGTTTTTGAAAGAAGATCTCCTCTTATAGTCACATTATTCATAGCTCCAGAATTTTAAAATCCAATTATGTTTAGTAACTCTACTTCACAATAAAGCACTGCAACACACTTCTACACAACTAGTTATTACCAACAAAATTGGGAGACACTATAAGACTTGGCCGAGAGAAAGGCTTGACATATGAATGTGTTACTAGGGGTATTGTTACATCTTCCCCATTTTCTGGATTCAGCGGAATTGGTACAGAATTTGGGTGGATTACTATTAATAAATTGTAATTCTAGATACTAGGGACACAATTATGCTCTTTCTTCAGTCCTCAAAATTGGAACCGAGAAATGGGTCATCAACTAGGGAAAAACCGTGTATGTCAGATGGACTATCAAAAAGGGAACTTGAGGTTTTAGGAGTAAACTCAATAGCTTCGCGGCTAGGGGGGACCACTACAAATAGCTTCGCGGCTAGGGGGGACCACTACAAACATCAAAATCAGTTGGATTCGTAGCAACATGGAGCAATTAATATAAAACGACACTTAAACAAGTATTCTGAAATCCATAGGAGGAGCGAGAAATGCTCGTCTTCCTTATAACCATAAGAAGAACAACCTTCAAGAATAAGATGAGCAACAAGAACAAGTAGCACAATCCAGCTACATGGAGGCTCGACGGACCCTAGCTTCGATGGAGATTTAATAATGTTTAAAAGTAATTGAGCAGAACAATTTCAGAAAATAACTTGTCGGAGAAGAGGGAAAATTCTCGCCAAGCAAATAAAACTTTAGCCGATTTCGACCACTAGGCCAAAATGGAAGCCTCAAAGATAGAGCGAGGGCACTACCATACTGGAGGTGATGATGAAACAAAGCAATATCCTTACCCATATCAATATTCAGATTAAAACAGAAACCCAAAGAAAAGGGTCAAGAAAAGATAACTTTTTATTTTGTGCGAAAATACGATAATGGTTCATCCCTTCATTCGATGAGAAATTCTTTGGGTATAGTCCCTTGTTAGAGTTTAGAAAGGCGTGTTGGAAATGGTAATTCTATAGCTACAACTAAATTCAAGGACATGATTGTAGAGCTCGATATCATAAAAGATTGCATATAACAAAATTTGCAGTATAGTGAATTTCAAGAAATATTGGATCTCGTTTGAAGAGTAGGTGCATGCAATGGTTTGTGACTCAACATTCATTAATACCATGCCTATGAAATTTCTTCAATATGGATGTACATATACAACAAGAGTACGTTGGTACCATACCATTATACTATAGGGTTTGGTGGTGCAGGGACATTAATAGGGACAAGGGCACTCCCCTCTTAGCGATAGGGTCTACCAACCCCTCCACAGCTGAATATGTTCTCCTAACAAGCCCTTGGGAAATCCCTTTGGAGTCAATGGTGGGATCAATCCCTCCTCATGGCTTAAAACACGCGGATTATTGTATCATGATTATTCATTTTGAGAGTAAATCTTGGAGAGAAAGCTAACTCCCTAACTTGAGATCTATCGCACGATTGGAGTATCAAAGAAGGGTGAAGTTCCTAAATGTCCATGTAGCCCCCTAATTATAGATGTGGTCGACAACACACCGATAAGAAGGGCTCTAGTAGACACGGCTCCGAGACATCCTAAGACACTTTTAAAACCTTAGGCCCTGATACCAAGTTTGTCACGCCCCAAAATCGAGGGACGAGACCGACGCCTAACCGAATGAACCCGGTCAAGCGNTCCGAACCGTACCCTTACTTACCCAAAATACATATGTACACTACCCACATTGTGTCTACGGAGCCTATACGAATACTAGAAACATAACATTACATGCCAGCGACAAGGCCCCGGCTATACCTTACAATACACAATAAACTCAAAAGAAGGTGGCATGAACCACACATGGCCCCGAGAGGAAGTAGGGTTCACCAATGCAGCTGACGGAATGGAGAGACGGCACTACAGTCGGTGGGCTGAATTACCTACTATGGAACCACCTACAATCATCATAAGAATGTAGCGGTCCCGACAAAAGGGACGTCAGCACATTTGAATTTTACTGGTATGTATGAACAAACTTTACTCTAAGTAAGATCAGCAATGCACAGATAAGAGACATAATAGAATCAGCAAGCATTGCACATGAACAGAAACAATCAAAATCACAAGTTCCGTAGATTCCCTTTTTTTTTCCTTTTCCATAAACACTATATTCATAGAGAATTTAATCGTAAGGACACAATCTTAGTACAACCAATCACCCATACGATATCAAGTCACAACAGATCATTGCCCAAAACACGAGTCAAAATAAGACATTTCCGCAATCAGTGCGGTACGACTAAATCAACCACAATTCCTGTTTATCATGTCATTTCACAGCTCTTAGCACTTAATCATATTCACATACTTGAGTTCGCTACCAATCTTTCATACCGGCACATTAGGGTACTTAACCAACCTTACACTTGGCAAAACATTCACAAGTAAATCACCTTTCCACAATTTCGAATAGTAATTACATAAATCTCAGCTAGACAGTCAGAGAGTAGGGCATCATGCCTCAACATATTTAGAACACCCGATCTGCACATACCCAGACAATTAACAAGGAATAATCAAACAATACACAACCAAAAGACAATACTAGAACCAATCAATCAATGTACGTGGAAAGAAGCAACCACAATCAAACAAGTTTCACAATATCTCCATTTTCCCTTTCAACATCATCATATTCAAGAACTCATAGCTTTTCATTTCAGTAGTGATATCGATCACATTTCCTCCTTATTACCTTGGCCACCCTTATTACCTCACACCTCATGAAGCTTATTGCTTTGTGTTGCGGCGCGCAACCCGATCCCACTGGCAATCATATTTCATAACAGCAACCACAAACAATTACATCACAAGAATTATCCTTTCAAGTAATACATTTCATATTAACAGCTCATTTAATTGGGCCCAAGGCCCCATAACATTTATCAAGTAGAAAATTCCATGAACACGGTACTGCCACATTTACTCAATTCAGTTACATTATTTCATAACCCCCTTTCATTATTTTTCCACGTATGGTTTTCAACTATTTCACACATTCCCACATAAGGTGCACATACCACATATTCGAACCCAACAAGAGGATTCTACGAAGGTTAAAGTTAGCCATACATACCTCAAAGAGCTTTTCCTTAGGTTTATACAATACACCAACAATTCTAGCCATAACAATCTATAAGGAGATAGCAGAAATTGATTAATAATTAGGAAGATTACCCATGGTATAACTCTCTTATGAATTTCATCAAACACCTAGCATGTCAAGTAGACTACAAGGTTTAGAAATGGCAATCTCTTCTTCCTTCACCCAATTTTTAGCATGAACTACCCAAATTAGTTCTTTGATAAAACATACTACAACTTAGTCCCACATGCATGGCCTATTTCTAACCCCCACCACACATTTGAACCCTTACCCTCTTGAAGGAAATTTTGGAAGTAGGACTTACCCGGATGGAGGACAATCTAAGGTTATCTTCCTTGATTCTTGAAGGCTTGAGAAAGATTTGGGTGATTATGAAGTTGGGCCCCTTCTTTCTCTCTCTATATGCTCTCATCTCTCTCTAAAATTAGTAGAAAATGACCCCAAATGAAGCCCCTAAACCTATTTATGAAAATGGGGTCGGGTTATAAAAATAGGAAAAATAAACCTCCAGAACAGGGTCTGCGATCGCCTAATGGATCGCAAAACAAACATGTGGGTCGCATAGTGGATCGCAAAATAGCTTCCCAAAACTGGGCAACACTGGCCCAGTCTACGACGTGATCTGCGATCGCAGAGTCAACATGCGACATGAAATGCGATCACAGATTTGACACAGGATCGCATTTTTCCAGCCTTCGGTAATTTGACCATAACTTTGTGTGTAAATGTCCAAATTACAAACGGTTTGAAGAGTTGGAAACTAGACTCAAATACCTTTCATTTGATATGTTATTTATTACATAATACTTTATATATTATTAGATATGCTCGTTCAAAGTATGGACTAGTGCAAGTACCTTTGGAATTTTAGCTTATTATGAAATTTTCCCACTTGGATTGGAATTAGGCCTCTCCTTGGACCCTAACTTACTTATTATATGACTCATACACTTATTAACCACATCCAATTCATTTACATCATATTTAAAGCATATAAAATATTATAATTTGTCTACTTGGCACCCCGAATCCTATATTGCTTAGCAAAATTTTCCGGGGTCTTACAATGCTAATGTAGATGGAGACAACGTTTAGTCTCGGAAGGCAGAAAGGTAGCCTTATGCAATATGCGAGTGCTGATGGAGACATTGTTTAGCCTCAATAGGCGGAAAGGTAGCCTTATGCAATGTGCGGATGCAGATGGAGACAACGTTTAGTCTCGGAAGGCAGAAAGGTAGCCTTATGCAATATGCGAGTGCTGATGGAGACATTGTTTAGCCTCAATAGGCAGAAAGGTAGCCTTATGCAATGTGCGGATGCAGATGGAGACAACGGTTAGTCTCAGAAGGCAGAAAGGTAGCCTTATGCAATATGCGAGGAAAGACGACATAAATTCTTAGCTGGCATTAATTACGGTAGGGTATTGTAATAATGAAGCATTGTTTGTGCTGATAATAAATATTGGTGTGCGCGATGAGTTTGAGGAACGATGTATGTCCTTTGAGCGAATAATATGTTTTGGGATTTGTGCCTGCATCCAAAGAAAGATCGTGAGTTTTGTAAGGGGGAAGGTTAGTTCGCATTCCCGCTGGCTCTGCTTGGCTTGTTGGCTTGATCTGATGATACTGTCTGTATCATTGGTGTAGCATTCACTAAACAAACTGTTTCAATAAATATGCATGATTTTGTAAAAGTGTAATATAAAATCTAGAATAGTTTTTAGATGAACCATTGATGTGGCATGGCTTGAGACATTGCAACCTCTTCTGCTGGGGAATTTTGAGGGTACTCCTAAAGATTCTGCCCCAGTTTTCTGGGTGGATGCCTCTGACTGCTGCTCGCGCCGTGACTAGCTGAACTTGCTTCAGAATTTGAGTGTCCTCCTCAAAATTCTTCCCCAGTTTCTAATTGCGAAAAAAAATAGATTTATTAAATTTTGACCGAACCCATAGGGCTGCCTACGTATCCCCTCTTAAACAGGAATCAAGTCAGGCGTAGTTCAAATTACATCATTGAGAAAGCATAAAGATTACACATAGTAGCGTTTGACTGCATCTGAATTGATTGGGTTGGGCCAGACTTCTCCGTCCATTTCTGCGAGTATAAGTGCTCCTCCTGTCAGCACTCTATGAACCATGTACGGACCTTTCCAGTTAGGAGATAACTTCCCCTTGGCTTCATCTTGATACGGAAAGATTTTCTTTAACACCAGCTGCCCGGGTGTGAATCGTCTCGGCTTGACTTTCTTGTTGAAGGCTCTAGCCATTCTGTTATGATATAGTTGACCATGACATACTGCATTCATTCTCTTCCCGTCTACGAGGGCTAGTTGCTCATAATGACTTCATACCCACTCTGCATCGCTGAGCTCAGCTTCCTGTATAATTCTTAGAGATAGGATCTCCATTTCGGCAGGAATTACAACCTTTGTACCGTAAACTAACATGTAGGGAGTTGCCCCTGTTGACGTGCGGACGGTGGTGCGATATACCAGTAAGGCGAATGATAACTTTTCATGCCATTGCATGTGCCTTTCTATCATCTTTCTTAGTATCTTCTTGATGTTTTTGTGAATCTCTCAGGTTGATGCTTTCAGTCTCGTCCAGGTTGGACTTAGGTCTGTTCTCAAAATTCTCAACTTCTTTGAAGATCTCGTCAGGTATGTCGTCTTCATCTGAATCAATGTTCGTTTTCTGCGTTGTCCCATTGCATGTCACAGTCATCGGTTCATCAAGACAAGTAATAGTAATGCTGTATAAATAAGGTAGTGAGAGAAAACAATAACAATAAATATCAGATTCGTAAAAGAAATTTAGAAGATGCTTTGACAGATTGAATAACTGTTTTCAACATTGAAGATCTTTATTGCAGAAATTTAAAAAGATGCAGGAAAAGGAAAATCATTTATAAATAAAACAGTAAATAATGCTTGTTTTAGCCTTGCTACCTCGAGGCTCGTCGGGCTTTGTTTGTCTTGATAGACCAGTTCTTGAGATATGTCCTCTTGATTACAGTCTGTATAGAAGGGCCTTCCTCTCCCTCTCCTCGAGGACAACACAGCAATCCATATCATCATTCTGTAGAAACAAGTTCCTCATTGCTACAAGTGCTTCTTCTTCTTCATCTGAACCGTAGATAGTGTCAGCTTGCTTGAAAGTCTGCTCAAGATGAGGTATCGGCTACTCCAAAGGGTATTAGGGACTGCGCTAAGGTGGCGACTAGTCGTTGAATTCTAGCCAGGTACACTCATACCCCAAACCAAAAGTGGTGCCATGTTCCTTGAGCTTTATGGGATTCGTGATCCCTTGGAGGGTTTTACCGAGCCCTTTGCATGGATCATATCCTCTCCAGTTCAAGACTTTCTCGATCTTGTTATCCCACCGTTTATCCTTGTCGATGGAATTGACCCTTTCAATATGGTGGTAAGTTCCTCCGCCTATCTTCCTTTTCCTGTCAATCATCAGAATAGTTTGACGGCTATAAATGGGGTTGCTACCATGCCATGAATAATCACCTCTTGGTGGTTCCACTCAAATTTTACCGCATGATGTAGTGTTGATGCTACAGCCCCATCAGCATGAATCCAAGGTCGTCCCAACAACAGTTTGTAGGATGCCAGAACATCTATCACCTTGAAATCCACTTCGAACCAAGTTGGTCCCATCTATAGACATAGACTGATCTCCCCCATGGTGGACCTCTGAGAACCGTCAAAATATTTCACATTGATCGCCCCATCCTTTATCTCATGTATCCCTTTACCCAATTTCTTGAGTGTTATCAACGGATAGATGTTAAGACTGGAACCTCCATCGATCAAGATTTTTGTGATGAAATGATCCTCGCACTGCACGGTGATGTGCAGCGCTTTGTTGTGCCCCAATCCTTCAGGCGGTAGCTCATCCTCATGAAAAGTGATTTTATGACTCTCCAGTACCTGGCCTACCATATTGGCCATTTTCCCACTAGTGATGTTGTTTGGCACATATGCTTCACTCAACACTTTCAACAAAGCATTTCTGTGTGTTTCGGAATTCTGCAGCAGAGAGAGGATGGATATTTGTGCCGGTGTCTTATTCAGCTGGTCGATGACTGAATACTCCTTAGCCTGTATCTTTCTCCAAAGTTCATCAGGACCTATTTCGATATGGGGAGGCCGGTTGGCGGTCTGCTTGCTTGACTCGGCCAGATGCTCAGGGGTGTAGACCCTACCAGTTCTCGTCATACCCTGTGATGCTACAACTTCCTTAGACCTGACCTAGCCTTTCCTTCTTGCCTCGACTGTGTAGTCCCATGGAATAACGTGTGAATAGAAGGGTGGCGTGGTTGACATTGCCACCGGAATTTGTGCATCCATCTTTACTTCAAACACAACGGGTGACAAGACTGCGACCTCGAATGATGCTGGTGTATTTGCTGGAGATACAAACTCAACTTCAATTGACACTGGTGACTTTGCCGGTGATGCTGCCTCAAACTCAAATGGTATAGACATATTCATCTTAGCAACTTCAGATGGCTGAATCTGGACTATGATTTAGAGTGACTGTGGATTTTTTTGGGTCGTCGCCTTCTGCGATCAACCTGATTGACCCCTCGGGATCCCAATCATCTTCAATTTCAATCATATGGATACCTCTACCATTATGGTCCGACAGAGGATTGTCGCGAATGTTTGGGGCGGGGTCTTTTGCCACAATAATCTTGTTGTCAATGAGAGCCTGTATTTTGTCCTTCAGAGAACTTCATTCTTCGATGGTGTGTCCTTTCATGTCGGAATGGTATGCACATGATTTTTTTGGGTTAACCCACTAAGAAGGATTCTCAGGGATGGCAACGGGGATAGGTGTAACATAACCAACAGCTTTGAGTTTTTCATATAGCTGGTCAATGGGCTCGGCTATGGCGGTGTATTGCTTTGGAGGGCGGCAATCAAAATTGGGACGAGGTCTAGGGAAGTTTTGGCGTATAGGAGGGGATTGGTAATGAGATGGTTGGGAGTTATAAATGTGGTAGACAGAAGTGGGTTGTGGATATTTGCGAGAAGCAGGTTGATATGTGGGTGGTGGAGCTTGGTAGGGAAGTGGTGTAGTTTGATAATTTTGTGGGGGTGCTTGGTAATTGGTGAGGATGCTTGGTAATTCGGTGAAGGATGATATGTGATTGGAGGTGTCGGATAGGTTTGGAACTTGAGTGGGGACTTGGTTCTTTGTGCAACCATTACGGCTCCCACATCTCTCTTCTTAGACACACCACTGGACTTTAGAGCCTTGTTAGTGGCTTGCAAGGCTTCAAAATTTGTAACCATACCGCTTTTAATACCTTCTTCAATCCGCTCACCCAATTTGATGATGTCAGAGAACTTGTGGCCTTCAACCATCATTAACCGTTCATAATACTACGGGTCCTAAGCCCAGACAAAGAACTTGTTCATCTGTTCTTCTTCTTGAACAGGTCTGGCTTTAGCGGCTTCGGACCTCCAGCGAGTAGCATACTCATGAAAGGTTTCTGTAGGCTTATTTTTCAAATTTTGAATGTAGAACACGTCCGGTGCATTCTGTGTGTTGAATCTAAACCTGTCCATGAAATCAGACGCCATGCTTACCCAATTTGACCATTTCTTGGGGTCTTGGCTGATGTACCAAGAAATTGCATCTCCCTTCAAACTCCTCGTGAACAACTTCATGCAGATTCTTTCATCCTTTCCCACGCCGACCAATTAGTCGCAATAAGTCCTCAGATGGACTCCCGGATCACCAGTACCATAAAACATTTCGAACTTTGGAGGTTTGTACCCCTCGGGCAGTTTGACATCAGGTTGGATACAAAGGTCTTCATAATTCAACGCTTCAATCCCTTTGGTCCCTTCAACACCCTGAATTCGGCTGGTCAGTTTCTTAAGCTCTTCGGCCAGGTTCCTGACAAGTAAATCCTTTTCGTCACACTCGGACGCCTGTGGGATAGGCGGAGTGGAATGGGTCATGGTTTCCACATAGATGGGATTGTTAAAGGTGTGGAAATTGTCTTTTGTGGGGTTTTGAGGTTCTGGGATGAGTAGTGGGGTGTTATTTGAGGTGTGGCAAGAATTGTACTGTGTCGGGAGAGTTTGGTTCTTTGGGGGGTGGTGTGATGGTTTTTCTGTCTTGTGATACTTTGTGGAGGTGCGGGGTTTTGAGAATTTGGAAGGTTGACGTCAGGGACATTGAGGGAAAATGACAAGTTGGCCAGATTCCGGACTTGATTGAGTTCTTCCTGAAACTTCAGCAATTTTTGTTCAAGTGGCGACATGTTCTCATGCAAGACCTGAATATCTCGGCCATCATTGGCCTCTATCCGTTCAATCACATTCTCCTTTCTGATGCCGCTGGACTCTTCCATCTTACTTTTGCCTTTGTCTTTTCCCTTAGGAGGACTAGGGGGAGGAGTAGGTGAAGGGCCCTTGGATCTAGTGCGATAGGCTGATGATGCCAGAATGTACGAACTAACCTTTAGGGAGGGGAGTAAGAAAAATAAAAACAAAAGGTAACCAATTCAGTGAGGATTATGAAGAGAGTATTGCAGTATTTAAACACATAATACGGAAATGAAAGTGTGTCCTAAGTCGGGGACCTCTTTGTGCTTGAGGTAGGCCTAGCGACAAACTGATTCGGAGAACTTAACTGCTAAATGCCTCATTTTATTGATAATAAAATAGACGAATCCCGAAATGAGAGACAAAAAATAAAAATCACTAATGGCCATTGGCCTTATTACATTGATAGAAAAATAAAGACATTCCTATCTACTTGGTCCCAGAAGGACCTTCCCCAGTTTCGAAATTCCTGCTTTCTTCTAACAATTTTCCCAACTCGCGAAGTCCCAGCAGCAGATAAGTTATGGCTAAATATCCCCCTGCAGCTCCCTCAACCTTTTGACAATCTTCAACCTTTTTGATGAACTTTTCTTCCAAATCGATTATACCTCGTTCCAAATATCCCAGCCTTTTGTTGGAGCTAATAGCTATGTCCTTCCATTCCTCGATCAGTCTTTTGTTGGACTCATGTATCTTGTGGTGATCATCCTTATTTTCCCGGATCCTTTTACGCAAATGGTTGAACTTGACTTGTGCTTCATCCCTTTCATCTACAACCCTGTGACCTTGGACGTACCCTGGCTTGAACTAACCACCCAGATCTTCTTCTAACCAATCTAGATAGAAAGGGGTATAACCAGCGTGATACCTGTCCGACTAGATGGAGTCTTTCTCAAGTATAACCTTGCACTGCCATAGGTGCTGAGCTTGGCACTTGTGAGGATTGTAATTATTTTGAAAGTCGGCTTGGAGATGGCTCATCTTCTTGACCCTAGGGATGACTTTTTTCCTTCCTGCCTGCCTCATAACTCGAAGAGGGACGTAAGGGTATGTTCCCCTTAGACCAATCAGTAGCAGAAATGATGCATCTCGGGATCGAATGATGAACTCATCCGTTGGAAACCATTCAAACATCCACTGAACCTGTTCTTCAGTCAGGTTATCAAAGAGCTCGACCCATCCTTCGGCGTCCTCAGGTTGAGTGAACATGTCAGGGATATAGTTCATTCGATTTGGGTGATGGAAAGTGATGTGGTCATCCCACATTCGGCGGTGGATGTGCTGTCGATATTCCCCTTTTTGGAGATGTTCTACAAGCCAGAGTTGGAGTAACATATTGCAACCTTCGAAATGCTTTGCTCATTGTTGACATTTTTCTAAAGCCGGTACATATCTGCAATGATCATGGGCATAATGCTGAAATATTGCCTATTTAACCCTTCCATTACGGTCTTAGTTACTATGGCTAGCCTGGTATGGATCCTTTTCTTTCTTCATCGGGAACACGATCAATTCCAAAAGGCAGACCATAAACACGAACACTCGGTGATGGACGTGTCCCATAGAGGGGATAGCAAACTCATCATGTTAGGTACGGTATGATTTGTTGTAGCCATACCGTTCGTACAAGTAATCAAAAGGAATGTACGAATCCTCCAGACATACCAATTCCGTGTCCTTTTTCAGACCCATCATTTTGAGGAAACTTCTGCCTCTGCGGTTCTCAGGCATCAGCAACCCCAGAGTTTCCCATACCAGGTTAGCCAACCCCTATCTCTTCTATCAACGGTGTCATTTCGATGTTCCCAAATCGGAACACAGATCTTTCGCGATCCCAGAACAGGGTAGCAGCCTCTACTATCATTTTGTTAGGTTGGATTTCCAGAAGTGATGGTAGATTACCCAAATGTTTCCAGCATAGTCTCCATGTTGTCGCCCCCCATTTTTCCTCGCAGAGATCGGGTTCATGACATTGGTTGGGACAACTCATTCATTTTGGGAAAGGGGTTTGCATCCTCCGTCTACGGGATCTCAGCAAGATGGTCTTCCAGAGCTTGTCCTTTAACTGCCTTCTGAGTTATCTAGATAATGTCTAACTCGCTCAGCAGGATTTGCCACTTGGCTAGCTTGCCAGTGGGCATGGGCTTCTGGAAGATGTACTTCAAGGGATCCGTCCTGGATATAAGGTATGTTGTGTAGGCACAGAAGTAGTGCCTCAACTTCTGGGCGACCCAAGTCAACGCACAGCAGGTGCGTTCCAATAGGGAATACCGAGCTTCATACGGAGTGAAATTCTTGCTGAGGTAATAAATAGCTTGTTCCTTCCTTCCTGTTTCATCATGCTGCCCCAGAACGCAGCCGAAAGCTCCATCTAATACTGCAAGGAAGAGTAACAGAGGTCTACCTGGCTCAAGCGGTACCAAGACTGGCGGTGTTGACAAATATTCCTTGATTCTGTCGAAAGCCTTTTGACAATCATCGGTCCATTTGGTCGTATCGTCCTTCTTCAACATCTTAAAGATTGTCTCACAGATGACTGTAGACTGTGCTATAAACCGGCTGATGTAATTAAGCCTCCCCAAGAAACTCATCACATCTTTCTTGTTCCTTGGTGTTGGTAACTCTTGAATGGATTTGACCTTGGACGGATCCAATTATATTCCCCGACGGCTTAAAATAAATCCCAGCAACTTTCCAGCAGGAACCCCGAATGCACACTTCGCGGGGTTCAGTTTCAGATTGTATTTTCGCAACCTATTGAAGAACTTCCCCAAATTCTCCATGTGATCATCAACTTTCTTTGATTTGATAATGACATCATCTACGTATACCTCGATCTCTTTGTGAATCATGTCATGGAATATGGTGGTCATGGCCCTCATGTAGGTGGCCCCTGCATTCTTTAGGCCGAACGAGATCATCTTGTAACAATACACCCCCATGGCATAATGAACGCCGTCTTCTCAGCATCTTCCTCATCCATCCAAATCTGGTGATAACCAGTGAAGCAATCCACAAAGGACTGCAATTCATGCTTGGTGCAGTTGTCAATCAGAATGTGTATATTTGGAAAGGGGAAGACATCTTTCGGACTGGCCCGGTTGAGATCCCGGTAGTCGACACAGACTCTGACCTTCCCGTCCTTCTTTGGCACATGTACAATGTTAGCTAACCATGTCGGATACTCCAATACCCAGAGAACTTTGGCGTTGATCTGCTTGGTAACCTCTTCTTTGATTTTCAAGCTCATGTCGGGTTTGAACTTTCTGAGCTTTTGTTTCACTGTTGGACACGTTGGGTTGGTTGGCAGTTTGTGAGCCACAATAGACGTACTTAGACCAGTCATGTCATCGTACGACCATGCAAATACGTCCTCATACTCTCTTAGAAACTCTGTGTATTCTTTCTTTTCTGATGGTGACAAATGAATGCTGATACGAGTTTCCTTGACATTTTCTGAATCTCCCAGGTTGATAACTTCGGTCTCATCTAAGTTGGACTTAGGTCTGTTCTCAAAGTTCTCAACTTCTTTGACAATCTCGTCAGGTTTGTCGTCTTCATCTGAATCAATGTCCGTTTGGTGCGTTGTCTCATTGCATGTCATGGTCATCAGTTCATCAAGACAAGTAATAGTAATGATGTATAAATAAAGTAATAAGAGAAAATAATAGCAATAAATATCAGATTCGTAAGATAAATTTAGAAGATGCTTTGATAGATTGAATAACTGTTATGAACATTGAAGATCTTTATTGCCGAAATTAAAAATAAATGCAGGAAAAGGAAAACCATTTAGTAAATAAAATAGTAAATAATGCTTGTTTTAGCCTTGATAGCCCGAGGGTTGTCGGGCTTTGGTTGTCTTGATAGACCAGTTCTTGAGATATGTCCCATTGATTACAGTCTGCATAGAAGGGCCTTCCTCCCCCCCTCCCCCTCGAGGACAACACAACAATACATATCATCATTCTGTAGAAACAAGCTCCTCATTGCTGCAAGTGCTTCTTTTCATCTGAACCGTAGATAGTGTCAGCTTGCTTGAAAGTCTGCTCAAGATGAGGTATCGGCTGCTCCAAAGGGTAATAGGGACTGTGCCAAGGTGGCGACCAGTCGTTGAAGTCCTTCCAGGTGTACTCATACCCCAGACCGAAAGTGGTGCCATGTTCCCATGAAGGACTTGAATACCTCGGCCATCATTGGCCTCTACCCATTCAATCACATTCTCCTTTCTGATGCCGCTGGAATCTTGCATCTTACTTTTTCCTTTGTCTTTTCCCTTAGGAGGACTAGGGGGAGGAGTAGGTGAAGGGCCCTTGGATCTGGTGCGATAGGTTGATGATGCCAGAATGCACGAACTAACCTTTGGGGAGGGGAGTAAGAAAAATAAAAACAAAAGGTAACCAAGTCAGTGAGGATTATGAAGAGAGTATTGCAGTATTTAAACACATAATGCGGAAATGAAAGCGTGTCCTAAGTTGGGGACCTTTGTGCCTGAGGTAGGCCTAGCGACAAATTGATTTGGAGAACTTAACTGCTAAATGCCTCATTTTATTGATAATAAAATAGATGGATCCCGAAACGACAGACAAAAAATAAAAATCACTAATGGCCATTGGCCTTATTACATTGATAGAAAAATAAAGACGTTCCTATCGACTTGGTCCCAAAAGGACCTTCCCCATATTCGGCCTTCCTGCTTTCTTCTAACATCTTTCCCAGCTCGTGAAGTCCCAGTAGCAGATAAGTTCTGGCTAAATATCCCCCTGCAGCTCCCTCAACCTTTTGACAATCTTCAACCCTTTTGATGAACTTTTCTTCCAAATCGATTATACCTCGTTCCTTTCCAGAAGTGATGTTAGATTACCCAAATGTTTCCTGATGATAGCTTTGTCGCTAGAGTGTAGATCCTCCCACCAACTCAGCAATTTTGGGTGGATGTTGGAGACCATGCCGAATTTGGGGACTTTGTGTTTTTTCTACAAAACAAATAGGTTAGCCCCTTACCCCCACCGGACTCGACTATTTAACGTCAATAATTAGCAGGAAGCATTTAGTTCTCCAAATAAATGCACAGAACGTGAGGACGTCCGTTTGGGTTCTGGGAAACGCGATAGACTTTTGGATAAGGCTATCTTAAAAGCTAGCGTGCAGACGACACTTTAGCTTTGACTAGGTTTGACCATGATGCATGCAATAGTTCGACAGAGTAAGGTTTCTATGGGGTTTTAGACTGGTACAATTGAGCGGACAACTCAAGGGGGAAAGGCACGAAACCGTCGACTGCACCACTGATCGACTGGTTTTCCCGCTAATAAGCCTTTCCGAATTTAGGGGGTGGTAATATAGGAAGGGCGCAACCACTCATCAAGCGTTGCTATAGTATTTTTTTTTTTGGCACGAGTGGAGTATGAATGTTGAGAATGATTTATGCAATAAGTATTAAAACAAGTTGTCACGTATTTTGCACGTTAAAGAAAGCGGTAAAAAAACTGTAATAATGATTTAAAGAAGTTACAAAAAGGAAACAAAGAGACATATCAGTTACATTTGGAAATAAATACTCGAAGTAGACAATTAATCACATGCAACGGGAATGGGAAAGGGTGCAAGCATTTAAAACAAAGGCATAAATTCACGAAACAATTCGAAAAGGCAAAAGCCTAAAATTCCCCAGCAGAGTGGCCATGCTGTCGCGCCCCCTTTTTCCTCGCGGACATTGGGTTCATGACATTGGTTGGGACAACTCATTCCTTTTGGGAAAGGGGGTTTGCATATTTTGAAGAGTCTCCACCTAATGATTTTAACGGTGCGTTAGGGCACCTAAGGGGTTCAATTATAACTACGTTGCTAACCAGAGACTTGGGTAAGGGCTTGAAATTATCCTAAGGGAAAGGTGTTAGACACCCCTCAGGATCCACACGTGTGGTTCCTCGCCGAATAGTTTCGTGAATTTGTACAATTAGCAAACAACAAAAAATAAAGGCACAAATAAGAGGGGATTTAAGTCTTAAGCATGCAGATGTTTGAAAATGGTAAAGGAGATTAGACTTTGGAAAAGATTACGAGCTAAGCATATAAAATGTGTCATAGGTTTATAGTAATATGGATCACATCAATGCAATACCCAGTAATCACTCCTCGAAGAGGGGCTACACGTGGTATTAGCGCACCGGTCATAATATGCATATTCTTCCCTTCCCACCCCGTAAAGGTGATTAAAGCGCGTGTTGGTCATGAAACTTATTGCGTGCTATTACCCGTCCCATCCTATTAGTCCTGGAGTAAGCTAGGGACTACTATTCCTAAAGGGTGAGTACTAGGCTGAACCCCTAGGTTTAAAGGACAAAATGCTAAATGACAAACAAAACAATTAGGGCTGCAAATACAGGGAAACATATAGAGGCAGATATGAGGCTCAGATATTCCTCCCCAAATTATACACATAAATAGCACGACTAAAACACAAGTCTTTAACTTCAGGACCTAAAGCATGATGTCTAGGCGAGAATACAGTAATGAGGCAGTGTTTTTACTGAGTTTTAGAGAAAAGGATCTTTACCAGATTCAGACTATCGATCCTGACCTAGTATTAACCAAACAGCACACAAAAAGAAGGTAGATATCAAGTTTTAATAAGTTTTATACCTAAGGCTTGCCTAGGCGTATTAAACCACTCCAGTTACACTGTTTTAGCTTTTTCAAAAAATAGTAGTTAGACAAGGATGAGTCTGTTTTTAATATTAACCAAGATAAAAGGGTGAATATAAATGCAATCCTAAGGACATGGCATCTAAATGCAAAACAAGGTGCAGAAGGATGCAAATTTTTACATGTTGTTCTAAATGCTTGAGCGTCTTCAGTATTAGAATCTATTTCTTAGCGAGATTCATTAACACATTTTGACTAAAAACAAAACACACAGAGACGTAATTCCTTGTTAAGTTACTGAAACCTAATACATGATTTCTAGGTGTTCATAGCAGCTATTTATTTTAACACATGATTTTGGCATAGATAACATGAGCATGCTGAGAATGAAATCCTAAGGGGACATGATTTCTAAGATGCAAAATTTGACAATAATTAGTTATTTAGCCTAAAACGGGATTTCTAGATGAAACAATTGTGAGAATGCTGAAACAGTAATATTATAACATCCATTTTTCTGTTGTTATCCAACTATAAACATGATTTTTAAGTGGATATAAGTATGATGAGACGCTGACATGAATGGACCTAAGTATCATGATATCTAATGCATGTATGACATGTATTCCTAAGCATGGTGGCTATTGCGCATATATGAAAGCAAACCTATAAGCATGGTTTCTACCCGTATCTATACTAAGCATGCATACCCCACCCATTTCACTACCTAGACCCAGAATCGTTTTTACCAGCATTGCACAAATTCCATAAGTAAATAAGGAAATTAAGAATTTACACTATAGGGAGCCTAACGAATAGCCCAAATCCTCAGATCCAAAAATGTCATATGCCATGACCTTTTATAACCCAGATGTGTCAGGGTTCCTAAGGACCTCAAAGGATCCCAGGCAGTGCTCACACCCAGGTACCCTAACCAGGAATGAGTAAGTGCAGTGTGGGAGTGCCAGCCTTGTGTGTCAGAGTTCAATGGGTACTCAAATGGTCCCCAAGGTAGTGCTCACACGAAAGGGGGCTGAACTTAGAACTAGGAGTAGTGAGATGTGCTCATAGTTTTAAAAAAAAAAGTTGAGTTGGAAATAGTTTTCTGAAATAAATGTTTTGAAATAAGCCTTGAAAAACAGCATGAGAGTTTGCTTTTATGAAAACCAGTTTGATAAGGAAAAGAAACAGGACAATCAACAACTGAAAAAACATACACAGTTTAGGAAACAAACACAGTCACGGATAGGGGAACTGACGACAAATAAGTCACATAGTGGAAGCAGACTTGCACACAAGTAGACCTCAGAGTAGTATTACAGGACCTAAGCAGTCATAGCATAGTTCATCACAGAGTATTCATGCTAGGATCCCAAATAGCATCACATTGAGGGGTGTTAGGATTACATGGCGACTAAGTATCAAGAATGCATGCTTATAGTGTCGGGAATTAGGGGTAACGCAGAATCATAGTGAAAATATGAGAAAAGCAATAGACATTCTGAACTAAAGGGAAAGGGAGATCAAATGGACATAGTAGACAGGCTAATTGCAAGGCAAGCAACAGAACCACAAATAGAAGCATAAAAGGAACAAAAAGAATGGTAATACAAATAGAAACATATTGTTTTGGGTGCTATAAACATAAAGTGAAAAACATACCAGTTTTGAATGCAAGACTGAATGCAGAGTGAAGAGCAGTAATGTGAAGAACAGTAGAATCACTCAATCTTGGCTTTCAGCCGACTGAGTTGCAAATAAACAACAAGAGAAGCAAGAGAGTGTATGTGTGTGTGTAGGAGAGAGCTTAGAATAGTATGTGTGTTCGTGTCTTGTTATTGAAAGACTAGAAGTATATATAGTTTTAAACTATGTAGCAAATAAGGCAAGAATCATAGTTAAGCAGTAAATTATGGAATTATGTACCAATTATAATCACATCAGCATGAGTAGTCCCTTTAATTAAGGAGTTACTTCAAACGGTAACATGCAAGTAATAAATAAAGAAGAAAATCATGCAAGACTGAATAAAGTATATTTGAAACAGTTTTGGTACCACACAAGTACAGAACATGTAATAGAGGCCAGTTTCAGTAACTTCTAATTAAGGAAAGTAATTAGGAGTCAGCTGGTAACATAGTCGACCATAGAATAAGGCAAGAAAA
This sequence comes from Nicotiana knightiana, assembly GCA_005239525.1. Classification (NCBI taxonomy): domain Eukaryota; kingdom Viridiplantae; phylum Streptophyta; class Magnoliopsida; order Solanales; family Solanaceae; genus Nicotiana; species Nicotiana knightiana. Next base: position 144,078 of record ML406757.1, on the reverse strand, counting down.
TATTTTAGTGGTTGAAATCAGTAAGGAAATCATCATAAAAGATTGGTGAAAGGTATCAATTACAGGAAATTAGGGATTCAAACAAGAGTAGCATTAGCTAAGGCAAATTAACACAGATTGCAAACACATAATAGGCAAAAGGAATCAACTCGGAAACCCTAATAGCCATAGTGAGGTAAAAGAATCATATAAAATCAAGGATTCAAACTAGAACATTTTAAATGATTAAAGGAATCAACAGAACAAACATAATATAAAGGGGAGCAGCAAAGAACTAGAAACCCTGATGAACAGAATTGGATAAAATCACATAAACTCAGAATATTTATAGGAAACAAGCACACATGCGGGTTAAGCGAGCATACTATCAAAGACAGGCTCGGATACCCAAGATTAGGGCTAAGAAAATTTGAATTTTGAAATAATAACTCAGATAAAGATAAAAACTTAAATAAACGTTTGAAAATAATGAAAATTGTAAGATAATACTTAAATCAGAAGGAAAAGTCGTTTTAAAAAGGGGTTATGAAACCCTAGTTTGAAGATGAAGACTGTTCAAAGTAGAAAAGCTTTTTATTTCAAAGAAAACGTGTAGAAAAGCTTAGTAATATCGTAGATCTAAGGCAAATCTAAAAGAAATTAAAAAGATATAGGAGTTAGGGTTTCGTGGAACCTAGAGAAGTAGGAAAAACCTCAAAGACGTTGTCGCCTTAAGCCGGAAAGGTTGTAGCTCTTACTCAGACGGCTGAGGGAGGCCGGAAGGTGGCATGAGGGGTCCTGGGTGGTGAGTGAACCGCTCCCGGTTCGCTTGAGGGCTCTAGGGTATCACTGGACCGGTGCAAGGTGGACAAATAGCCATGAGACGATGAGGAGCCATGGTTTCTGGTGAGAGAACCAGCCGGAGAAGTTGACCGGACTCCATCGAAGGAGAGAAGCCAAAGGAGGATTCTAGAGAGAACCAAAGAAGATCAGAGAGAGATAGAGAGAGAAAGGGAGCTGGGCAAATGAGGGGTCGGAGGGGGTAGTGGTAGGTGTTTAATTATGGTAACTATGATCTGGACCGTTGATTTTATTTGATCAATGGTTCAGATCGGGCGTGTGGTTGGGCCAGGTAGGAACGGGTTTTTGAGCTGGGTTAGAGAATGGGTTTTGGTTCAGGTGGGGTTTGGTTTAAAATTGGCTATAATTTAGATAAAAATGGGCTAAACGTTAAATACCCTATTAAATAAGATAATTAATTAATTAAAATAGCTAATAATTGTAAAAAAATGATATTAATACCAAATAAATTAAATTATGGCGATTGACCAATATATAAAAATATAAATGATCATTTATTAATTTTAAAATGGTATAAATGTACATTTGTGCTATAATCGCAAAAACTGCTGAAAATAACTAAATAATGCCAATATTGGCTAATTTGTGAAATAATTAAATCCTAAGGGAATTAAATAGGATATAAATAAAATATTGAGTAAGAAAATGATTTGAAATTATTTATAACATCATTTATGAATAATTATGGGATATAAAGTATTAAATAAATAAGAAAATAAAAAAATACGAAAAATTGTGGGAAAGCACCAATCACTGTAAAGAATGATTTTGAAAGTATATATGCAAGTTTGAAAATAATTTGAGGAAAAATTGGGAATCAACATCGGTCATCACAGGTATTGTCCTTGTTTGTCATAGGGATGCATCCGTGTTAGTTGATCCAGGTTCTACGTACTCATATGTATCTTCTTACTTTGCTTCACATTTGGGGATATCTCGGGATTCTTTGAGTTCCCCCGTATATGTTTCTACTCCTGTGGGATATTCTCTTGTTGTGGACCGCGTATAGCAGTCGTGCTTGATTGTTATTAGTGGTTTTGAGACCAGGGCTGGCTTACTATTACTCAGCATGGTAGATTTCGATGTTATTTTGGGTATGGACTGGATGTCTCCCTACTATGCTATTCTTGATTGTCACGCCAAGACCGTGACGCTGGCTATGCCAGGATTACCGAGATTAGAGTGTAGAGGTTCCTTAGAGTATACTCCTCGTAGAGTCATTTCTTTCCTTAAGGATCATTGGATGGTCGAGAAGGGGTGTGATGTGTATTTGGCTTATGTGAGAGATGTTAGTGCTAAGACCCTTACGGCTGAGTCAGTCCCCGTTGTCAAGGATTATCCTGATGTTTTTCCAGCTGATCTTCTGGGTATGCCGCCCGATAGAGACATTGATTTTGGCATTGACTTATTGCCGGTCACTCAGCCCATTTCCATTCCTCCCTATTGCATGGATCCTCCTGAGTTGAAGGAGTTGCTTGACAAAGGTTTCATCAGGCCCAGTGTATCACCTTGGGGTGCTCCGGTGTTATTTGTGAAGAAAAAGGATGGCTCGATGCGTATGTGTATTGACTACCGGCAGCTGAATAAGGTGACTGTGAAGAACAGGTATCCATTGCCTCGCATTGATGATCTATTTGACCAGTTACAGGGTTCTAGGGTGTTCTCCAAGATTTATCTGCGTTCGGGTTATCATCAGTTGAAGATTCGAGAGCCGGATATCCCGAAGACTACCTTCAGGACGGGATATGGCCACTATGAGTTCCTTGTTATGTCATTTGGGCTGACCAATGCCCCAGCAGCCTTCATGCACCTGATGCACAGTGTATTTCGACCTAATCGTGATACTTTTGTCATCGTGTTCATTGATGACATTCTGGTATATTCTTGGTCCCAGGAGGATCATGAGCAGCACTTGAGGACCGTGCTTCACACTTTGAGAGAGAAGAAGTTGTTTGCCAAATTTTCTAAGTGTGAATTTTGGCTTGATTATATGGCATTCCTAGCCATGTGGTGTCTTCAGATGGGATCAAAATAGACCCGAAGAAGGTAGAGGCGGTGCAGATTTGTCCTAGACCGACTTCAGCTACTGAGATCCGCAGTTTTCTTCGGTTTGGCTGGGTATTATCACCTTTTTGTGGAGGGATTTTCATCCATTTCAATGCTCATGACAAGACTGACCCAAAAGGGTGCACCGTTTATATGGACTGAGGAGTGCGAGGAGAGCTTTCAGAAGCTCAAGAAAGTCCTGACTACAACTCCAGTGTTAGTATTACCCACAGGTTTTTGGTTATATGCAGTCTATTGTGATGCTTCGAGGATTGGCCTGGGAGCAGTGTTGATGCAGGACGGTAGGGTGATTGCCTACGTGTCCAGGAAATTGAAGGTGCATGAGAAAAACTACCATGTTCATGATCTCGAGTTGGTAGCGATTGCTCACGCCCTGAAGATATTGTGTCATTATTTATATGGTGTTCCCTGTGAGATATTCATAGATCACCGGAGTTTGCAGCACATATTATACCACCCCGGGATGGCCAATATGGTGGCTGACGCCTTGAGTCGCCGGGCGGAGAGTTTGGCATATCTTTCGGCAGTTGAGAGGCCATTAGCCTTAGATATTCAGTCCTTAGCCAGTTAGTTCGTGAGGTTGAACCTTTTGGAGCCTTGCCGGGTTTTAGCTTGTATGGTGGCTCGGTCTTCTCTTTATGACCACATTCGAGAGCGGCAGTATGATGAACCCAACCTTCTGGTCCTCCAGGACAGGGTTCGGCGAGGAGGTGACACCAGGGATGTGACTATAGGAGATGATGGTGTGATGAGGATGCAGGGTCGGATCTGTGTGCCCAATGTGGATGAGCTTCGGGAGTTGATTTTTGAAGAGGCCCATAGTTCACGGTATTCCATACATCTGGGTACCGCGAAGATGTACCATGATCTGAGACAACACTATTGGTGGTGAAGGATGAAGAAGGATATAGTGGAGTTTGTAGCCAAGTGTCTCAACTGTCAGCAAGTCAAATGTGAGCATCACAGACCGGGAGTGTTACTTCAGCAGATTGAGCTTCCAGAGTGGAAGTGGGAGCGGATCACCATGGACTTTGTGGTTGTACTTCCTCAGACTTTGAGGAAGCATGATGCTATTTGGGTGATTGTGGATCGGCTGACCAAATCAGCCTATTTCATTCCAGTGCTGACTACATATTCATCTGAGAGGTTTGCTGAGATTTATATCAGAGAGATTGTTCGCCTCCACGGTATCCCAGTATTTATCATTTCAGACAGAGGTACACAGTTCACTTCACGGTTCTGGAGAGCCGTTCAGCAGGAGTTAGGCACCAGGGTAGAGTTGAGTACAACTTTTCACCCTCAGATGGACGGGCAGTCCAAGCGCACGATTCAGATTCTCAAGGATATGCTCCGTGCCTGTGTGATAGATTTTGGAGGGTCATGGGACCGATACTTGCCTCTTGCAGAGTTTGCTTATAATAACAGCTACCAGTCCAGCATTCAGATGGCGCCGTATGAGGCTTTGTATGGTAGGCGGTGCAGGTCTCCAGTGGGATGGTTTGAGCCGGGCGAGGCCCAATTGTTGGCTACAGACTTGGTTCAGGATGCCCTGGACAAGGTGAAGGTTATTCAGGAGAGACTTCGCACAGCTCATTCTAGGCAGAAGAGCTATGCGGACCAGAAAGTTCGTGACTTGGCATTTATGGCTGGTGATCGGATTTTTCTTCGGGTATCGCCTATGAAGGCCGTCATGAGATTTTTGAAGAAGGGTAAGATGAGTCCGAGGTTCATTAACCTTTTTGAGGTGTTGCAGTGGGTTGGGGAGGTTGCTTATGAGTTGGCTTTGCCTCCCAACCTAGCAGGAGTTCATCTGGTATTCCACGTTTCCATTCTCCGGAAGTATCACGGTGATCCGACTCATGTTTTGGATTTCAGCTCAGTCCAGTTGGACAAGGATCTATCATATGTTGAGGAGCCTGTAGATATATTGGACAGACATGTCAGAAAGCTCGGGTCGAAGAATATTGCCTCAGTCAAGGTTCTATGGAAGGTTCATCCGGTCGCGGAGGCGACTTGGGAGACCGAGCAGGACATGCGGAGTCAGTACCCTCATCTTTTCACAACTTCAGGTATGTTTCTATACTCTTTTGAGGACGAGCGATTTTCTTAAGAGGGGGAGAATCCAACGACCCGGTCGGTCGTTTTGAGAGTTACGCCCCGGTCCCCTAATAACTACTTCTCCCATGTCTATTTATGTTATTGAAACTTGTCGGAGTATTGAGTGGTAAAATTCGGAGTGATTTTGGACACATAGTCCTTAAATGTGGATTTTAGCCTTTGAAATCATACCGTAGCTAGAGCTGTGTGAAGACAGATCCGGAATGGAATGCCGTCAACTCCGTTAGCTCCGTTGGGTGATTCTAGGGTTAGGAGCGTGTTCGGAATGTGTTTTCAAGGTCGGTTGTAAATTTAGGCTTGAATTGGCAAAAGTTAGAATTTCGGCGATTTCGGCCAATAGGTGAGATTTTAATATCGGACTCGGAATGGAATTTTAAAAGCGACAGCAGGTCCGTAATGTCATTTATGACCTATGTGCAAAATTTGAGGTCATTTGGATGAGTTTAGACGTGTTTCGGCATCGAATGTGAATTCTAGAAACTTCATAAGTTCTTAGGCTTGAATCTATGCATATTTGATGATTTTGATGTTATGAGATGTGTTTTTAAGGCTCGACCAAGTTTGAATGAGGTATTAGGGTTGTTTGGTAATTTTGGTTGAGGTCCCGGGGGACTCGGGTGTGTTTCGGGTGTTCAAACGGGCATTTTTGGCCTAATAGCCTTAGCTGATTTTGTTGTTTTTCTACAGCAGTATTTTATTCTCTGCGATCACAAGGGTTCACCTGCGATCGCATAAGGTAAATGTGAGGGGTCCTGCGATTTGTTCTCTGCGATCGCAAGAAGAGGTCCGCGATCGCAGTGTGTTGGAATCTTGGTCTTCGCGATCGCATGACCTGGACCGCGGTCGCGTAGAGTATTCTTGGTCTGGGGGAGTTTCAATATTTGTTCTATGCGGTCGCATGGCCCCAACCGCGATCGCGTAGCTCTGGGTCGTGAAGGTCAGCGATCGCAGTCACGCAATCGCGATGAAGGTTTTTAGGCGCATGGCTGAATGTTTTCCGCGATCGCGACTATGTGTCCGATCGCATAGAAGGAACACCTGGGCAGAATATTAAAACCCCAATCCGAGGGTTTATGTTATTTTCACCATTTTTGAACTTGAGAGCTCGGGATGGGCGATTTTTGGAGGCTTTTGCACCTGGGTAACTTAGGTAAGTGATTTCTATCCATTATAGATCAATTTCCATGATTCCAATCTTAAATTCAACCTTTAATTTCGAAAATTTTGGGTAGAAAATGGGAAAAATAGGATCAATTTCATAGACCGAATTATTGAGTTTTGATTGGGTGTTTGACCTCCGATTTGAGAGATTCTTATATGGTTAGACTCGTGAGTGAATGAGTGTCCGAAAAATATGATTTTCACCCGATTCCGAGATGTGGGCCCGGGGGACTTTTTGGGTGAATTTCCTAATTTCGCGTAATAGCTTCGAACTTATTAGCTATTTTGTTTCCTTGAAATGATACTTACACTATGCAATCGAATTGACTAGATTTGGGCCACCCAAAGTTGGATACTCGTGGCAAGAGCGTGTTATTGAGTTGATTAGCACAATCAAGGTAAGTGGCTTGCCTAACTCTGTGTTGGGGACTTCCCCTTAGACATTTTTATACTGATTTTGTTACGTGGACGCCGTGTACGTGAGGTGACGAGGGCGTACACGGGTCATTGTTGCTAAAATTCCACTTTCCTTCCATGTCATCACTCATTTTCATTCCTATATTACTGTTTCCTGTCTTAACTGAGTAGTTAGCTTAAGAATAAGCATGCCTGTCTGTCCTTACTTAATTTCCTCTTATTTGCTAATAGTTGCACCATGCTTAGGTAGTTTTACTTTATTCTTGCCTGTTGTTTTTCCTGAACTGTTTAATTAAGCTGTATCCGACATACTTCTACATTGCATATTTAAATTGGGACTACGGACCGAGATCCGGGAGCTTTCCCCCTGTACTGCATTGCATATTTAAATTGGGACTACGGACCGAGATCCAAGAGCTTTCCCCCTGTACTGCAATGCATATTTAAATTGGGACTACGGACGGAGATACGGAAGCTTTCCCCCTGTACTGCATAGCATATTTAAATTGAGACTACTGACTGAGATCCGGGAGCTTTCCCCTTGTACTGCATTGCATATTTACTGTTGAGATATATGTTCTGCTGAGCCGAGGACTCTCTTTCTGTTATTAATTTTTTTCCAGTTTCCATTAATCTTGTTTATCATTGCTTATCTATATTTCACGATTTTAAATTTATAATTGACATGTTTTAAAACTCAGTAGAGCCTCAACCTGACCTCATCACTACTTGACTGGGGTTAGGCTTGGCACTTACTGAGTACCGAAGGTGGAGTACTCACGCCCTTTCCTGCGCATGTTTTCCCCATGTGTAGATCCAGGTACCAGTACATCGTACAATGGCTAGGCGTATCTTAGCAGCTGCTTAGGAGACCGCGAGGTAATTCTGCCGCGTCCGCAGGATCTCACGAGTTCCCTTCCTACTCTAGTATAGATATAGGAGATATATAGATACACTTTCCTTATTCCTTTGTATAGGGCTATAGTAGTTCAGAGTTTGTGACTTTGTGATGTTTCGGGTTTTGGGAAAGTAAAAGGTGTAAATGTCGAGCGGCTAAATTTTATAGTATTACTTCTTCTTTACTATTTCTATTATCGTTTTGCCTTATATTCCGCAAATTTTAGGCTTAACTAGTCGTAGAGACTAGGTGCCGTCACGAGACCGTTCAGAGGGTAATTTGGGTCATGACATAACCTATATGCATGATTTCTACCCGAACCCAACAATAATATATACATATAAAGTCCCTCCCAGCTTTTACTAATAACCCCATATCTGTTTTACAAATATTATTACTACAGGCCAATACAGAAGAATTACATAATGAAAATCACTATACTATAGGGAGCCTTAGCATGCCCAATGTCAATCTTGGAAGCCAGGCCTTCAAGCAAGTCTGAGGTACACCAATAGTCCATAATACACCAAATGTCTTCTGGTGTGTCAAAGTTCCCAAGGGCCACAAGGACCCCGGGCAATGCTCACACCGGAACCTTTCAAAGAACAGTAACAAGTTTGGAAAGGTCAGTCCCAGTGTGTCAGAGTTCGGAGGAGTCTCATGGACTCCTAGGCAGTGCTCACACTGGAGGGATAGGACCCTAGATATCTAAGAGTAGGAGTTGAAAATAGTATATAAAAGTAGGAGGTAATTTTAGGGGGAAAAATAGTTTGGATTTTAGAAGTGAATAAAACAGATTACCAGATTTCAAGAACTATAAGCAGGACCACATTTAGCCGATGGAGTTCAGACATGAACTCAGTAGTCAAACAACAGACAAAACAAGGTCACAGTCAATTCAACAGGTTTCACATTGCCTGGGATTGACTTAGTTCATTAGCTATTACTAGGTGAGCATATAGGCATATACTAAATAGAGATCAACATGCTGGGATCAAGTTACTGATCAGGCAGTCATAAAGAAAAGGTATCAAAGTTGCGAGCATAGAAATCATGAATTAATCAGGAACCTGCTAAGGTAAACACATAAAAACAAGACAGGAGTTAAAACATGCTAGTGGAGAAACAGGTGAACAAGTACCCTGGACCAAACATGACTATGCTAAGGTGTGTTAACCATACTAACATATTGAACAAGACAAAATCACAAGAGTTAAAGCATGCCAATGAACAGAAGCATAAGAGCAAACAGAGATAGACATGATGTTTTAAAAGCAGTAAACATGGAGAACATAGGTCTAATTACATAGTATATTGAATGATAATATAAGTGGAGACATACCAGTTAAGAGGTAGCAACATAAAAGTGAAAGCAAATAGGATCCAAGAGTCTAGCCTTGGCTTTCAGCCGGCTAGACAGAGCAGCAAATAGAAGTAACAGAAAGAACTACAAGTGAGAGTGTGTGAGTAAGAGGTTGTGTGTGTTTCTCTATAAGTGTTCGTGTCTTTAAGAAAAATCAGAGTGTGGTTTATTAAGCACTTAGCAAAGTAAAACAATTAAGGTAAAGAATAAATCAGAGTTCATAAAACAAGGTAATCAATCAGTTAATTAGGGAATTAACTCAATCAATTCACACAGAAGAATCCAGAAAGGACCCCTTAAATTGGGGAGAATCCCTTAACGACTCAGATTAGGATTCAAATAAGGTAAAAAAATCAATTATTGACCATAAACCAGACTAATTAGTCTAAATAAGGCAAGTAATACCAACTAAAAGTCATAGATAAGGAAAATAGGTAAAGTCACAGAGAAACACTAATTTTAATAGAAAAATATACTTCGAATCCTAATAAAATCAATCAATCTATTTTGATTGACAGAGACCAACAATAACGGGAAAAATCACTGAAATAATTAGTGAAATAAGCAGAAAGACCCAGGATTTAAAGCATATACACAAAAATTAGTCAAACTAGCAAAGAATAATCAGATTCAAACACTTGGAAGTTTAAAACATTTTGAAGAGAACTTAGGACGAAACCCTAGTTCTTAGAAAACACTGCAATCGAATAATAATAAGGAAAAAGAAGGTTTTTCGAAGAAAAATACTCAATAATGCTTAAAATCGTCTCAGATCTACAAGTATCTGAACAGAACCACATAGAAAGAGATTAGGGTTTTCGAAAATGACAGAGATGAAAGGAAACCTGGTTTAAAACCATAGATTCGAGCCATAAACATGAAGAAAATTATACTCACAAATGGAGATGGCCATAGACAGGCTCATGAAAAGGTTTTGAACAAATCTGATTCGAGACTTCTTCATAGAACAACAAAATCGAACACCCAAAAGAGGTATGAGTCCGGCAAGGGCCGAAATTTACAGAGAAATCCCATGGAATAGTAGTTTTCCGGTGACGGCGGTTAGGTTTTAGGGAGATTTTTTGAGAGAGAAGGGGAGAGGTATGGAGAACAAAGACGCGGAACATAAGAAAATGACGGTGGTTAGGGTTAGATTAGATTAAAAAGGAAAGGAATAATGTAGACCGTTGACCTCAGTGATCAACGANGGGGGGGGGGTTAGTAATTGGGCTAGGTCCGAAATTAAAACAAAGTTAAAAAGGTTATTTGTTAAATACCCAATTAGTTTGATAAATAAATTGTAAAATAGTTAATAAATTATAAAAAATGATTTTCATGCATAAAGATGGTTTAAGATAATTACATAACATTATAAAAATATAAAAAACTATTTTCTGGTGAAATAAGGTAATTATGCACACATGAGTTATTATTGCAAAGTTATTGCAATTATAACCCTAAAAATGTAAGTGTGGCTATTCATGGAATGATTAAAGCTTAGTATAATTATAAATGATAAAATTAATCAATAAAATTATTATAAAACTATTTGTGATGCAATTAGTAATTACTTATAAGATAAAATACTGGGATAGATTGATAAAAATCCTTAGAAAAATGCAGAAATTATGAAAAAATATTAATTGACGCTCATGCATTGTTTTTAAGCTATATATGCATTTTAAAAATAATATAGGGAAAAAATTGGGTATCAACAGCTTCCCCTATTTATCCGGGAAGGATGAAAGAGTTATCGGGTAAAGATATGATGGCCAATTTTGACCGAGTAGGGCGATTTGAGAGGCATAGGCCGCACTCTGGTTTTCGAGCTACCTACATATCCCTGGTTTTACAGGAATCAGGTCGTGTGTAGTTCTGGATTCACCGACGAAATATGCCGATGAAGTCATCACAAGAACGGACACAAGGTTTTGAATGGTTGCAGTGGGTGGTCAGGTTTGACGTAATGTGAAGGAACTGGGGCGGGATCCCTCCCGTTGGAATAATGGTTGCTCAATCGGGTTACCTGCAATACAAGCATATAGTTTGTGTATATTTAAACGTGATGCGAATTCCCTTCAGACCATGAGAATTGTCTTCGGACTGTTAAGGATGACTTCCTTAGACCATGATATCCTCGGCCATGAATTGTGCGGTAAGGGATTCAGAGGCCATGAAATGGTGTTCTCGGGTCATGAAAATGGTGCCTCCGAACCATGACGCCTTTGAATAAGGACATGCAAGTTTGAGAGATCCTCAGGCCATGGCATGGTGTCTTCCGGATATGAGGATGGTGCCTTCAGACTATGACGCCTTCGGACAAGTTGGCGGTATTTCAGCCCATGAAGTGCAAAGACATGATGCTAGAAGCAACAAGACAGAGCTTAGTCTTGTATGAAGTTGAGGGCAGAGCTTAGCTCGAGAGAAGAGGAGAGACAATGCAAGAGAGACAATGCTTAGTCTCGTGCAAAGATTCGGGACAAGGCTTAGTCAAATGCAAAGAGAAGGCAGTGCTTAGCCTTGTGCAAGAAGAAAGGCAGGGCTTAGCCTCATGAAAATACAGAGGCAAGGCTTGGCCTCGCTGAGACAGAGCTTAGTCACATGCAAAGTTCGGGACAGGGCTTAGTCCCATGCAGAGGGAAGGTAGGGCTTAGCCTTATGCAGATATGGAGGCAGGGCTTAGCTTCATGCAAGATTGGGACAGAGCTTAGTCTCACGCGAAGTTCGGGACAAGGCTTAGTCCCATGCAGAGGGAATTCATAGCTTAGCCTTATGCAGATATGGAGGCAGGGCTTATCCTCATGCAAGATTGAGACAGAGCTTAGTCTCATGTAAGGTTCGAGACAGGGCTTAGTCCCATGCAGAGGGAAGGCAAGACTTAACCTTATGCAGATATGGAGGCAGGGCTTAGCCTCATGCAATATTGAGACAGAGCTTAGTCCCATGTAGAGGGAAGGCAGGGCTTAGCCTCATGCAAGATTGAGACAGAACTTAGTCTTATGCAATGAATAATAAGTGCTAGTAGAGTATTTCTTAGCTGGAAGTGAGTTTGGTATCTTTATTGCTACGAAGTCTGTGATTCCAAGGTGTGCATATTCCTTACTCCTGCGTTCAAAGAAAAGTTGTGAGTTTTGCAGGGGAAGGTTGGTTCGTGCCTTCATTAGCTTGCTTGATTTGTTTTGTTCCGTCTGAAGACCCTGTTTAAATTATCGGGGTAGCGTTCGCTAAAGAACAGTTTATGTTCAAAAGCATGCATGCATAATTTCAAAGACATAGTAAAATAGAGTTTAGAAATTGGTTAGATGAATCAGTGATTGTGACACGATCAAAGACATTGCGACTGCTTCTGCCGTAGAATTTTAAGGGTCCTAAAAAATTTTACCCAGTTAACTGAATAATGCTTGACTGCTTTATATGCTGCGATTGGTTGAACTTGCTTCGGAATTTTGAGGGTCCTCCTCAAAATTCTACCCCAGTTTCTGATGATGGGAGAAATGGAAATTTTATTGAATTGTGACCGAACCCACAGGGTTGCCTACGTATCCCCTCTTAAATGGGAATCAAGTCGAGCATAGTTCAATTTAAATCATGTAGAAAAACATAGGATGATTTACACATAATATCTTTTGACTGCATCTGAGTTGATTGGTTTTGACCAAATTTCTCCGTCCATTTCTGCGAGTATGAGGGATCCTCCTGTCAATACTCTGTGAACCATGTAAGGACCTTGCCAGTTGGGAGAGAATTTCCCTTTGGCTTCATCTTGATGCGGGAAGATCTTCTTCAACCAGCTGCCCCGGTGTGAACTGTCTCGGCTTGACTCTTTTGTTGAAGGCTCTGGACATTCGGTTTTGATAAAGTTGTCTGTGACATACCGCGTTCATTATCTTTCCGTCTATGAGGGATAGCTGCTCATAACGACTCCTTATCCATTTTGCGTCACTGAGCTCAGCTTCTTGTATGATTCTCAGGGAAGGACTTTCTACTTCGACAGGAATGACGGCTTCAATACCATAAACCAGCAAATAGGGAGTTGCTCCGGTTGATGTGCGGACTGTGGTACGGTATCCCAGTAAGGCGAATGATATCTTCTCGTGCCATTGTTTTTGATTCTCTACCATTTTCCGTAGTATCTTCTTGATGTTTTTGTTGGCAGCTTCCATGGTTCCGTTCATTTGGGGCCTATATGATGTGGAATTCTTGTGCATGATTTTGAAAGTCTCACACATATTCATCAGATCACTGTTGAGATTGGCAGCATTGTCAGTGATGATGGACTCTGGAATCCCGAACCGACAGACCATTCGGTCGCGAACAAAATCTACAACGACCTTCATATCACAGCTTTGTAAGATGCGGCTTCAACCCACTTAGTGAAGTAGTCAATAGCAACTAAAATAAACCGATGCCCATTTGAGGTGGTGGGATCGATCGGACAAATGACATCCATTCCTCAAGCGGCAAAAGGCCAAGTTGAGCTTGTTGTATTAAGCTCGTTTGGTGGAACTTTTATCATGTCTGCATGTACTTGACATTGGTAACGCTTCCGAACATACCGGATGCAATCCGTTTCCATGGTTATCCAAAAATAACCTGCCCTGAGTATATTTTTGGCCAAGGTAAAGCCATTCATATGCAGCCGCAGGTTTCATGTATCTCCTCGAGCAATTTAGAAGCTTCTTTTCCGTCGACACACCTTAACAGTACCAAATCAGGAGTTCTTCTATGTAGGTTTCCTCCACTGTGGAAGAAATGATTGGATAATCTCCAAAGCGTGCATTTCTGATTATGGTTTTCATGCTTTGGGTATTCTCCTTTCTCCAAATACTCTTTGATGTCGTGGAACCAAGGCCTTCCATCCATTTCCTCTTCGACATGAGCACAATATGCCGGCTGATTATGGATCCTTACTGGGATAGGATCAATGAAGTTCTTGTCTGGATGCTGTATCATTGATGACAAAGTGTCCAATGCATCGGCAAACTCATTCTAAATTCTGGGAACATGCCGAAACTCTATCTTTGTGAATCTTTTCTTATATGGAAATATTTTGGAATTCTTGGTAGCCCATTCTCCTTGTACCTAGTGCACAAGTAGATCTGAATTGTTGATTACTAGTAGTTCCTGATTGCTCATGTCAACAGCCATGTTGAGTCCTAATATGCAAGCTTTGTATTCCGCCATGTTGTTGGTGCAGGGGAATCTGAGTTTCACAGATACTTGATAATGCTGACCAGTTTCCCATACCAAGACGACTCTAATGATGACTTATTTGAAGTTTTACGCTCCGTTAAAGAACATTCTCCAACCATTCATAGGCTTCAGCAATGTCTTCTCCTACGAATGATACCTCTTCATCGGGAAAATACGTTTTCAGGGGTTCGTATTCTCCTCCCACAGGGTTTTCAACAAGGTGGCCTACCAGTGCCTGTCCCTTGACTACTTTCTGAGTTACATAGACAATGTTGAATTCACTCAACAAGGTTTTCCACTTAGCCAGCTTGCCAGTGGGCATAGGCTTCTGAAAGATATACTTTAAGGGATCCATTCTCGATATGAGATTTGTTGTATAGGCACAAAAGTAATGCCTCAGCTTATGTGCTATCCAGGTCAAGGCACAGCAGATTCATTCCAGCAGAGAATACCGTGCTTCATAAGGTGTAAACTTCTTACTCAGGTAGTAGATGGCTTGTTCTTTTCTCCATGTCTCGTCGTGCTGCCCCAGAACGCAACCGAAAGCTCCATCTAGCACGACAAGGTAAAGTAGCAGTGTCCTACCCGGCTCTGGCGAGACCAAAACTGGTGGTGTTGATAAGTAACCCTTGATTTTGTCAAAATCCTTTTGACAATCCTTGGTCCAACTAGTTCCAGCGTCTTTCTTCAACATTTTGAAAATCGGCTCACATATTACTGTGGACTGTGCTATGAAACGACTGATGTAGTTAAGGCGTCCCAGGAAACTCATCACATCTTTCTTGCTTTTTGGCAGTGGTAATTCTTGGATGTATTTGACCTTTGATGGATCCAATTCTATTCTGCGGCGACTGAAAATAAATCCCAATAGCTTTCCGGCAAGAACCCCGAATACACACTTTGCAGGGTTTAGCTTTAGGTTGTACTTCCGTAGTCTATCGAAGAATTTCCTCAAGCCTGCTATGTGGTCTGTGGCCTTCTTGGATTTAATGATGACATCATCCACACATACCTCGATTTCTTTATGTATCATGTCATGAAAAATAGTAGTCATGGCCCTCATGTAGGTGGCCCCATCATTTTTTAGGCTGAATGGCATCATCTTGTAACAGTACACACCCCATGGTGTAATGAAAGTCGTTTTGTCAGCGTCCTCGTCATCCATCCAGATCTGATGGTAACCGTCGAAGAAATCCACGAAAGACTGGAGTTCATGCTTGGTACAATTGTCGATCAGAGTGTGTATGTTTGGTAGCGGAAAATCATCCTTGGGACTTGCTCTGTTTAGATACCGATAGTCAACGCAGACTCTAACTTTTCTGTCCTTCTTCGAAACTGGCACAATGTTGGCTAGCCAAGTTGGATGCTCAACTACCCTGAGGACCTTGGCTTTGATCTGCTTAGTAACTTCTTCCTTGATTTTCAGGCTCATGTCTGGCATGAATTTTCTGAGTTTTTGCTTCACTGGCGGACACATTGGATTTGTAGGTAACTTGTGAGCCACTATGGATGTGCTCAACCCTATCATATCGTCGTATGACCATGCAAAGATATCCTCATATTCCTTCAGGAACCAAGTGTAATCCTCTTTTTTTGACGGTGACAAATGGATGCTTATGCGAGTTTCTTTGCTGATTTCAGGATTTCCCAAGTTAACTATCTCAGTTTCGTCCAAGTTGGACTTGGGTTTTTTCTCAAAATTCTCAATTCTATGATGATCTCTTCAGGTATTACATCCTCTTCTTCTTCTGAATCACTGTCCTTTTATTGCGTTGTCTCATTACATGTCACGGTCGTCGGTTCATCAAGATAAGAAATAGCAAAGCTGTAGGGATAAAGATATGAAAGAAAAATATAGTGATAATAAAACATCAAGTCGTTTAAAAATGTCAAAAAAAATGATTTTCAATAACTCAAATAAAGTTTTTGGAACCATGAAAAATATTATTTAAGACAAAAGAGAAATGCAAAAGCGAAAATCATTTCTTTAAAAAAAATAAACAATGCCATTCAGCCTTGCTACCCTGGGACTCGTCGGGCCCTTGATGGTCTAAGAGTACAGTTCTTGAGGAATGCTCCTCTCTCCACAACTTGTATGGTAGGGCCTTCCTCCTCCTTCTCCTCCTCCTCCTCGACAATTACACAACAGTCCATGTCATCGTCTTCCAAGAACAAACTCCTCAATGCCGCCAATGCTTCTTCTTCCTCTGATCCCCATATGATATCGGCTTGCTGGAAGGTCTGATTCAGGTGTGGCACAGGCTTCTCAAGTGGATAGTATGGACCACTCCACAGTGGTGACCAATCTTGGTATTCTTGCTAGGTGTATTGGTATCCCAACCCAAAAGTGGTACCATGGTGCTTTGGCTGTATTGGTTTGGAGATGCCCTGAAGATTCTTACCAAGCCCTTGCCGGGCTCATAGCCCCTCCATTCTAGCATGGTTTCTATCTTTCTACTCCACCACTTATCTTTCTCAATCGTGTTTACCCGCTCGATACGATGGTAGGTTTCTCCACCTAACCTTCTTCTGTTTTCAATCACCGGGATAGTCTGACTAGTGTAAATGGGGTTTATCCCATCTCCATGGATAATTACTTCCTGGTGGTTCCATTCGAACTTCACGGCCTGATGTAAAGTAGATTCTACAGCCCCAGCGGCGTGTATTCATGGCCGTCCCAACAGTAGATTGTAAGAGGCGGATATATCCAGTACATGAAACTCAACATCAAACCATGTAGGGCCCATTTGCAGGCAGAGATTAGTTTCTCCAATGGTATCTCTCTGAGACCCGTCGAATGCTTTCACATTCATAGTTCCCTCTCGTATCTCATGTAGGCCTTTGCCCAACCTCTTCAACGGTGTCAATGGGCAAATGTTGAGGCTGGATCCTCCGTCAATCAAAACTCTGGCGATAAACTTATCTTCGCATTGCACTGTGATGTGCAGTGCCCTGTTATGATTCAACCCTATAGGCGGAAGCTCGTCCTCGTAGAAGGTGATTTTATGGCTTTCTAGAACCTTCCCCACCATATTGGCCATTTCTCCACCAGTGATGTTGTTGGGTACATATGCTTCACTCAAAACTTTCATTAGAGCATTCCTCTATGCCTCAGAATTTTGCAGCAGCGACAGGATAGATATATGAGCGGGAGTCTTGTTCAGATGATCAATGACAAAGTATTCCCTTGCATGTACCTTCCTCCAGAGGTCATCTGGACCAGTCTCAATGACAGGCGGTATGTTAGAAGGTTGCTTACTAGTTTCTCCTAAGTGTTCAGGTGTATAAACCCTTCATGGTCTGGTCATCCCTTGTACAGCGCCAGATTCTTCTGTCTTTGACTTTCCCTTTCTTCTAGCCTCGTCCACATAATCCCAAGGTACAACATCGGAACTGAAGGGTGGTGTGGATGCCACCGTTACAATGAAAGGTATGGCCACCTCCACTTCAAATGGAGTGAGTATTGCTGCTGGTGGCGTTACTTCTACTTCTAAAGGAACCGATGCGGCTACCTCAACTCCAACTGGCGGACGTGTCTGCACCACAATGGGATTGAGTGTGACTGCAGGTTTCTTAGGATCGTCACATCCACGAATAATCCTAATTGATCCCTAGGGATCCCACTCTTCATCGGTTTCTATCACATTGACCCCTCCACCCCTATGATCTGGAAGAGGATTGTTGCGGACTTGCGGACATTGGGTGCAGTTTCCTTTTCCTGTATGACCTTATTCTCAATTAGTATTTTAAGGTGTGGCACTTGTCAATAGTGTGTTCCTTTATGTCAGAATAATATGCACAGGTCTTGTTTGGATTGACCCATTGAGATGAATTCTCCATGGCCACAGCGGGAATATGGGTGACATATCCAGTGGCTTTCAACCTTTTGTATAACTGGTCGATGGGTTAAGCAATGTTGGTGTACTGTCTGGGTAGTTTGCGGTCAAAATTAGGCCTGGGTCTTTGGTAATTTGGACGAGTTGGAGGTGACTGATAAGAGGATGGTTGGGTGTTATAGGTATGGTAGGCTGTAGCAGGTTGGGAATATTTGGGAGGTGATGGTTGGTATATGGGTGGAGGTGTTTGGTATGTGAGTGGAGGGGTCTGGTATACAAATGAAGTTTTGGGTCCTGGGCAACCATAAATGTTCCCACATCTTTCTTCTTTGATATACCACCTGATTGTAATGCTTTATTCGTGGCCTGTTGTGCCTCGAAATTTGTCACCATTCCACTTTTAATATCGGAGAACTTATGGTTCTCAATGACCATTAGCCTTTCATAATATTGTGGATCCTGTGCCCGGATAAAGAACTTGTTCATCTGTTTCCTCGTCCAATGCTGGTCTAACCTTGGCTGCTTCCGACCTCCATCGAGTAGTATACTCGCAGAAAGTATCAGTTGGCTTCTTCTTTAAGTTCTGGATATAGAATAAATCTGGTGCATTCTCCGTATTAAATCTGAAACTGTCCACGAAGTCGGAAGCCATGCTCACCCAATTGGCCCACTTCTTAGGATTCTGGCATATGTACCAGGACAGAGCATCTCTAGTAAGACTCTTCATGAATAGCTTCATTCTAATCCTTTCATCTTTTCTGACCCCCACGAGCTTGTCACAATAAGTCCTCAGATGAACCTTGGGATCACCCGTTCCGTCAAACATTTCGAACTTCGGAGGTTTTTAACCCTTCGGTAGTTCCACATCCGGTTGTATGCATAAATCCTCATAGTTCAGACATTCTATTCCTTTACCCCCTTCAACACCCTGAACCCGACTTGTCAACTTCTCGAGCTCTTCAGCCATGTTCTTAAAGAGCAGGTCCTTCTCAGCGGATTCTGGTGTATAGTAGATTGGTTGAGTGGAGTGAGGTAGGGTTTCTACGTATATAGGGTTGTTCTGGTGAAGTCCAGGATTTTGGGTATAATGATGATCATTGGTAGAGTTTTGGGGTTCGAGAATAATTTGTGGGGTATCTTTGGAGTATGGTAGGTGTTTTGTGGGTATTGAGTAGGGAGATGCTGATTTTGAGGAGTGGTTATATACTGGTGAGGTGCGGGAGGATTCTGTGGGTATTTGTTGGGTGTGTTCTTAGGTGGTGTAGGGTTCTGGGTGTTGGGGATATTCAATGTGAGGGAGATATTTTCCAAGTTACGGACCTGCTCAAGCTCGCCCTCTAGTGCAAGTATCTTTTTCTCAAGCCGTAAAACCAAATCTTTTGGGGCCTGAGTGCTCCGACCATCGGAAGTTTCCCCGTTCTCAACATGTGTAGTGTTGTCTGTTCTGATTCCAGACATATCATCCATTTTAGCTTTCCCTTTGCCATGGTACACTTGAAGATGGAGGGCCCCTGGATCTGGTATGATAAGTTGATGATGCCAGTATGTGTAAACCAACCTTTGAGAATGAGGATAATTAAAAAGGAAAGAAAGAAAATACAACAAAAGTAACCAAGTCAGTAAGGGTTCTAAGAAGAGTATTTTCAATATCTAAACACATAGTGCGGGAATGTAAATTCGTGTCCTAATTTGGGAGCCTCGTTGTGCCCGAGGTAGGCCTAGCGACGAGTTGATTTGGAGAATTTTAGTGCCAATAATTGCCTCATTTCATTAATGTAAAAGCAAATAAATCTAAAATGACACTAATTAAGTTAAGTCACTAATGACACTTGGCCTTATTACATTTGAAAAAGCAGGTAAACATAATCTACTTGGTCCCCAGAAGGACCTTCCCCAGGCTTAGATCCTCTTGGCTCTGTCGATCAGGTTCCCCGAGTCGTGCATTCCCAACAGTAGGTATACTCTCTCTAGATGTCCTCCTTCGCTTCCCTCAGCATTCTGGCAGTCGGTGACTCTTTTCCTCGTCTTCCCCTCTAGTTCCATCAGACCCTGCTCCAAATACTCTAGCCTTTCATTAGATTTGATGGCCCTTTCCCTCCATTCATTGATCAGTTCCATATCAGTCTTGTGTTTCTCCAAATGCTCGGCCTCGGAATCATGAACCCTTTTGCGTAGTTTATTTTATTTCACTTGGGCTTCAACAACTTTGTCTATGACCCTGTTCCCCCGACTGACTCCCAGCTCAACTACCCCTCCTATGTTGTTTTCCAACCATGATAGGTAAAAGCGCACATGCCCTGCGTGATACCTGTCTGGCTTGATGGTGTCCCTTTCTACAATAACCTTTAGATGCCACATATGCTGAGCTTCACATTTGTACGGGATGTCATCATCCTGGAAATCTGCCCTGTAATGACTCATTTTAGAAACTCGCGGTATGACTTGCTTCCTGCCTTCCTGTCTCATAACCCCGATGGGAACATAAAGGTATATGCCCCTTAACCCGATCAACACCAGGTGCGGAGCGTCCCTAGATTTGATGATGAACTCACTGGTAGGGAACCATTCGAACATACATTGAACCTGGTCCTCAGTCAAATTGTCAAAAAATTGCGCCCATTCTGTAGCATTTTCCGGTTGAGAAAACCTGTCTGGGATGTAAGTCATTCTCTTAGGGTGATGGAAGACTATATGATCATTCCACGCCCTTCGTGGAAACTCTTGACGATATTGACCCTTTTGGAGATGCTCCAATAACCAAAGTTGTAGCAGCAAATTGCAACCTTCGAAATGTTTAAACCCCTTCTGGCAGCGGTCCAAAGCCCAATAGATGTCATCTATGATCATAGGGACAATAGTGTATGTTTGCCCCTCAATCCCCTCCATTAAAGTTTTGGCTACCATAGCCAGTATAATGTGAATCTTGTCCCCTTTGCTAGGAAATACTATCATGCCCAGAAAGCAAACAACGAACAAAAAAACCCTGCGGTGAATATGACCCAAGGAAGTGTTAGAAAATTCATCATGGAATATACGATAGGATTTCCTATGACCATATCATTCATAGAGATAGTCAAAGGGTGTGTAGGACTCCTTCAGGCACTCCAAATCATTGTTCTTTGTCAATCCATCATTTTCAAGAACCCCCTAGCGGCACGATTTTCTGGCACAAATAAACCCACACTGTCCCAAGGTAGTCCATCGAATCTCCCTATCTCCTCCAAGAGAGGAGTCATTTCTATGTTGCCAAAATGGAACACAGACCTTTCTCCGTCCCAGAACATAATGGCCGCTTCGATCAACATATTGTTTGGTTGGATATCCAGTAAAGAGGGTAAGTTTTCGAGGACCCTTTTCATCACTTGGCGAAAAGTCATCCCACCAATCCAGCAAAAATGGTGGTATTCTTTGGACCATGCCGAACCTGTGGGCTTCGTGCCTCATTTCTGCAAAACAAATAAGCTAAGACTCTTTTCCCCTCCAGATTCGACTACTTATACATCAGTGATTAGCATGTTGGAACTTATTTCTCCAAATTAATTCATAGATCATGGTTGCGTCCATTGGGATTATGGAAATCGCAGTGGACTTTTGGACAAGGTTTTTCCTAAAGGGTTATTATGTGGACAACACATTAACCCGGCTAGGTTTGACCATGATGCATGTACAGTTAATCAGACTAATCTTTCTATAGAGGTCTAGAATGGTATCCTCAAGCAGACAACTTGAGGGGGAAAGGCACGGAACCATCGACTGCACCACTGATCGACTAGTTTTACTGCAAATAAGCCTTTCCAAATTTAAAGGGTGATATATAGGAAGGGCACAAACACTCATCAAGTGTTGCTATATGATTGATTACGCGTGAGTGGAGTATGATGTTGAGCATGATTTATGCAACAGTAAATAGCATGTTGTCACGTATTTGCACGTTAAAAATGATAAATGCGGAATTTAATAATTGAAAAGGTGTTTAAGAAAGAAAACAAGGAGACACATTAGTTTCTATAGTAAATAAAATCATAAATGCATGAAAATAGGCAATTAAAATTCACATAAAGGGGGAAGGTAAAGGGTGCACAAATATTAGCAGAATAAAGCAAGCTTAAAGACTAATTCACAAAAGCAAGTTTGTTATGGTAAGAGCCTAATATCCCCAGCAGAGTCACCATGATGTCGTGCCCCCCTTTTTCTCGCGAAATTGGGTTTTGACATTCTGGGACAACTCATTTCCTTTTGGGATGGGTTATGGAATTTGAAGAGTCGGCACCTAACGGATTAAGGTGCGTTAGGGCACCTAAAGCAGATAACTCATAAACCGGTTTACTTTACCAGAGATTGGTTAAGGGCTCGAAATTACCTTAAGGGGAAGGTGTTAGGCACCCCTCGAGATCCACAACGGTGGGTCCCGACCAAACTTAATCTAAGCGAATTAGTCCTTAAAGACAAATAAATCCATTTAAACAAAGAGAAATCATTCAAAACGGAAATTAAAGGGGGGTACTAGGTTTATTAGCCTATAGGATCACTTACATGCAGTACTCAGTAACCTTCCTCAAACAGAGGTGTTACGCGTAGCATTAGCGCACATGTCATCATTTCCTTTACTAACCAATTAACCTTCCCCTTTTCATTATCATCTAAGCATTCTAATAGTGTCTGGTACGTATCCTATGCGTGCGCTACCCGTCCCTTACCTATGGCCCTGGAGGTGTTTTGGACCTCTATTTCAAGGTGGTTCTAGGCTCACCTATGTTGTTTAAAGGGAAAAAACTAAGAGACAAACAAAATCATATAGGACTGTCACCTAAAGAACAATTAAAGGGCTCACATTTACCTCCACAAGTAAAGACACAATTGCACGCTTATTCAAACAAGAAGTTTAAAAAAAATAATTTAGGAGTCCTATAGGCAGGATATCTAAATGAGCATAAACAAAATATATAGCAGTTTTATTAAGCGAGGCAGCGAATACCTATAAATTTGCCTACTAATTTTGTTGATACAGAATCTGAGTATGTTTCAAGAAATCACAATTTTCAAACTTCAAAACTTTGATTATCCTACAGGCTTACCTAGGTGATAACCGGGCAAAATCCTATAGGCATGGTATCTAAACGTTATTCAGACAAAACAGTGATTAATTTAAACAAGCAGATTTCATCTTTTATGTCCTATAAGCATGTTTCCTATATGCTGAAACTGATCACAAGCATTATGACATCCAAACATAGAAATTGATTTCGTACATTTTTTTTTCTCTAGGCATGATATCTAAGTGATGAAGCTATTTTTACACTTATTTCCTATATGCATGGTGTCTAAGTGTCAAGACTATATTTCCTATAGGCATGATATCTAGGCGAACAAAAGTGTCAATTAATTTCCAAACGAGTTCAGCAAAAGAACCTAAGAACATGATTTCTAATGCATACATAGGGGTTTTGAACATATGGTACTTGAGGAAGAATTGATAACGACCTAGAAGCAGGATTTCTAAGATGCAAAAATGGGAAAATTCAGGATTTCAAAGAATGAGATAAGTTCTATAGGCATGATTTTTAATGCATATAGAACATCATCACAATAACCTATAGGCATGATTTCTACTCGAACCCAACAATAGTATATACATATAAAGTCCCTCCCAGCTTTTACTAATAACCCCATATCTGTTTTACAAAGATTATTACTACAAACTAATACAGAAGAATTACATAATGAAAATCACTACACTATAGGGAGCCTTAGCAGGCCCAATGTCAATCTTGGAATCCAGACCTTCAAGCAAGTCTGAGGTACACCAATAGTCCATAATACACCAAATGGCTTCTGGTGTGTCAAAGTTCCCAAGGGCCTCAAGGACCCCGGGCAATGTCACACCAGAACCTGGGATTGACTTAGTTCATTAGTTATTACTAGGTGAGCATATAGGCATATAATAAACAGAGATCAACATGCTGGGATCAAGTTACTGATCGGGCAGCCATACAGAAAAGGTAGCAAAGTTGAGAGCATAGAAATCATGAATTAATCAGGAAACTGCTAAGGTAAACACATAAAACAAGACATGAGTTAAAACATGCTAGTGGAGAAATAGGTGAACAAGTACCCTAGATCAAACATGACTATGCTAAGGTGTGTTAACCATACAAACACATTGGACATGACAAAATCACAAGAGTTAAAGCATGCCAATGAATAGAAGCATAAGGGCAAACAGAGATAGACATGCTGCTTTAAAAGCAGTAAACAGGGAGAACATAGGTCTAATTACATTGCATATTGAATGATAACAGAAGTGGAGACATACCAGTTAAGAGGTAGCAACAGGAAAGTGAAAGCAAATAGGATCCAAGAGTCTAGCCTTGGCTTTCAGCCGGCTGGACAGAGCAGCAAATAGAAGTAACATAAAGAACTACAAGTGAGAGTGTGTGTGTAAGAGTTTGTGTGTGTTTCTCTATATGTGTTCGCGTCTTAAGGAAGAGTGGGGTTTATATAGAACTTAGCAAAGTAAAACAATTAAGGTAAAGAATAAATCAGAATTTATAAAACAAGGTAATCAATTAGTTAATTGGGAAATTAGCTCAATCAATTCACACAGAAGAATCCGAAAAGGACCCCTTAAATTGGGGAGAATCCCTTAACGACTCAGATTGGGATTCAAATAAGGTAAACGAATCAGTTATTGACCATAAGCCAGACTAATTAGTCTAAATAAGGCAAGTTGTACCAACTAAAAGTCATAGATAAGGAATTTCTTGCGAAGCAACCGCAACTCGTTGTAGGTCCTCTCCTTCTTTTGTTGAATCTTTTTCACGAATCTATAGGGAATCTCCGGATCTATGCTGATCTTCAACTCCCCGAAGCATTTCGTCGAAGCTGGGGGCGTGCCCGCCGGCCCCTGACCTGCCTCCGGAAAAGAGGTAAAGTCACAGAGAAGCACTAATTTTAAAAGAAAAATATACTTCGAATTCTAATAAAATCAGTCAATCTATTTTGATTGATAGAGACCAACAATAACGAGAAAAATCACGCAGAAAGACCTAGGGTTTAAAGCATATACACAAAAATTGGTCGAACTAGCAAAGAATAATCAGATTCAAACACTTGGAAGTTTAAAACCTTTTGAATAGAACTTAGGACGAACCCCTAGTTCTTAGAAAACACTAGAATCGAATAATAATATGGAAAACAGAAGGTTTTTCAAATAAAAATACTCAATAATGCTTAAAATCGTCTCAGATCTACAAGGATCTTAACAGACCCACCNATAGATTCGAGCCATAAACACGAAGAAAGTAATACTCACAAACGGAGATGGCCATAGATAGGCTCATGAAAAGGTTTTGAACAAATCTGATTCGAGACTTCTTCATAGAACAACAAAATCGAACACCCAGAAGAGGTAGGAGGCCGGCAAGGGCCGGAAACTACAGAGAAATCCCATGGAACGGTAGTTTTCCGGTGACGGCGGTTAGGTTTCAGGGAGAGTGTAGAGAGAAGGGGAGAGGTAGAGAGAACAAAGACGGCCGAATAAAAGAAAATGAGGGGGTTAGGGTTAGATTAGATTAAAAAAGGAAAGGAATAATGTGGACCGTTGATCTCAGAGATCAACCNGGGGGGGGGGGGGGGGTAATAACTTGGGCTAGGTCCGAAATTAAAATAAAATTAAAAAGGTTATTTGTTAAATATCCAGTTAGTTTGATAAATAAATCGTAAAATAGTTAATAAATTATAAAAAATAATTTTCATGCATAAAGATGGTTTAGATAATTACTTAACATTATAAAAATCTATTTTCTGGTGAAATAAGGTAATTATGCACACATGGGTTATTATTGCAAAGTTATTGCAATTATAACCCTAAAAATGTAAGTGTGGCTATTCATGAAATGATTAAAGCTTAGTATAAATATAAATATAGATGGTAAAAATAAAGCAATAAAATTATTATAAAATCATTTGTGATGCAATTAGTAATTACTTATATAATAAAATACTGGGATAAATTGATAAAAATCCTTAGAAAAATACAAAAATTATGAAAAAATATTAATTGATGATCATGCATTGTTTTGAAGCTATATATGCATTTTAAAAATAATATAGGGGAAAAATTGGGTATCAACAATCGCAGAAGCGGGAACATCTGCAAGAGGGGGCGCACAGGTGCGGCCCATTGCTCGCAGATGCGGACCCGTCCCTTTAAGTCATTTTCACACCTACGAGGGAAATTCCAAAGGTGCGGCATCGCAGGTGCGACAGTAGGTCCGCATATACGGAAATCGCTGGTAAGAAAAGATCATGTTCGAGAGTTTGATTCCCATTTCAATTTGGGACTTTGAGAGCTCAGTGTGAGGCGATGTTTCGAGGTTTCTTCAAAGAGATTGTTGGGGTAAGTGATCCTAACCCGGATTGGACTATACTTCATGAATCTATTACTATTTTTATCAGCTATTTAGGGATTTGAGTTGGAAATTTTGGAGAAAATGGTAGAAACTTCCTAGACTAAAATTATGAGTTTTGAAAGGCGATTAGACTAATTCTTGTATGGTTGGACTCATGAGTGAATGAGTATTCATATTTCGTGACTTTTACCCGATTTAGAGATGTGGGTCCGCGGAGAACTTTTGGGTTGATTTCCTAATTTTTTGCTTTAGCTTAGATTTCATTAATTAGATTAGTTTCTTATAGATATATTTATGATATGTAGTTGATTTTGGCTAGATTTTGGCTATTCGGAGTCGGATATTCATGGGAAAAGAATTGCTACCGCTTGATTAAAGCTTGGTTCGAGGTAAGTGGCTTGCCTAACCTTGTGTGGGGAAAATCCCCTTAGGATTTGGTGTTGTTATGATATGTAAGCGCCGTGTACGCGAGGTGACGAGTATGTACATGGGCTATTTGTTGAAAAACCTGATTTTTACTGACTAATAACCTGTTTTCATCTTAATTGAGTATATTAGCATGTGTAGTTATCTGTTAGCCTAGAATAGCATGTCTACGTGTCTTAATTGCTTATCTGAACTCTTTGTAGCATGCTTAGTGGATTTCTGCTTTTTTTCTGGACTTGTACTTAGTCTAAGCTGTAGATTTTCTTATTGTAACTGTTATCTTCATTTTATTTGAGCTACGTATTTACTTTGGGACTACGGGACGATTTCCCGAGTGATCCCCCTGCATGTTTAATTTTGAGCCTACGAGACGGTACCTCGGGATTTCTCCCTGCACATTTACTTTGATACGAGGCGGTACCTCGGGAGTTCTCCCTGCATATTTATTTGGGACTACGAGATGGTATCTCAGGGGTTTTCCCGTTGTTTAACCTATGTGTTGTACTATTATTGATGCATTTTCTTTCGTTAAATTCTAGTATATTATTGTATTGTATATCTTCCTACCTTTGTGCCTGACCTAACCTCGTTACTACTCGACCGAGGTTAGTCATGGCACTTACTGGGTACCATTATGGTGTACCCATGCCACTCTTCTGCACATGCTTTCGTGTGCAGATCAAGGTACATCATTCCATCCTCGCTATTAGTTATGCACCTGCTACTCTTACATAGACTTCGAGGTCCATCTGCACCGTCCGTAGACCTAGGAGTCCCCTCTATCTTTTTGTGTAGTTCTTCACCTACTACTTCTAAATACTGATGTATAGAACAATTAGTAAATTCTTAGAAGCTTGTGACTTACGATGTTCCGGGTCTTGGGAAAATTCTATATATATTTTTGGAGAATTGTTATTGTGTATGCCGATCGGCATTTCTATCAATTATTTCATTACTATTGTTGTTAGTGGTTTAGATTTATATCTTCATTTTCGTTGTTATTCTGCAAATGTTAGGCTTACCTAGTCGTTGAGACTAGGTGCCGTTGCGATCGCTCACGGAGGGAAGATTGGGTCATGACACCGCAGGTGCGAGCCCTTGACTGTAGAAGTGACCCAGCATGGGCTACCAGCCATCGTAGAAGCACAAGAAAGACCGCACCTGCGAAGGTAGGCATCACATGAGCGGGAAGTGCTGCAGGTGTGCTCTTATTGCCGCTGATGAGGGTTCGTTGGTGTGATCCCCGGAGCGCAGAAGCGAGAGGAGGCTGCCTGGACTTGGTACGCACTTGCGCGTTTTGGTCTGCAGAAGCAAAATCGCAGGTGTGGCAGTGGTACTGCAGGTGCGAAAATCGCATAGGGCAGACCACTTCATTTAATACGAGACTTAGGCATTTTTGCTCATTTCTTACACTTCTTGGGGGCGATTTTGGAGCTGGGTAGAGAGGGATTTTCATCAACTAATTGAGGTAAGTAATTCTACCAAATGTGAGTTAAATACATAGTTTATGGGTAGATTATAACATGTAAATTAGTGGAGATCATGAGTTTAGGTGAAAACTTAGGTTTTTGATAAAAATAGGATTTAACCACGAAATTGGTTATGAAATTTAGTAAAAATCATATATTTGAGTTTATGAGGTTATGGGTAACAACTTTCTTCAAAAAATTTCAGAGTCCGGGCACGTGGGCCTGGGGGTGAATTTTAGGGATCCTTCAAATAGGCTTGGGAAATCACTTTGATAGTTAGGATATGAACTTTTAAACATGTATTGATTATTTCATATAATATTTGACTAGTTTCGAGTCACTTGGCACCGAATTGAGGGTGTGAGCACAATCTTGGACCGGAAAGTAGGCTTTAAGACGAGGTAAGTCTCTTTTCTAACATGGTAAGAGGGAATTAACCCAATAGGTGAATTGATTAATACGTGCTCCTATTTGTGGGGATATGTACGCACGAGGTGACGGGAGTTTGTACGTAGCTACTAATTATGCTATTGTTTGAGTAGTCTAGGACCCATGTCATGTTATTCTTGCAATGTTTGCCCCTACTTGATAACTTAATTGCTTAAGTCATATTGGAATTTGATAAAAGAATTGTAAAAGGTTAGATTTCACTTAATTGAAGTTGTGAATGGGACACTTGTCTGTTATTGAGAATTTTTGTTTCTTTAAAGTATTTTCTTTTGTGGAGCGGGCCGAACGCCTCGGTAGCAGATAGATGCATCTATGGTTCGTGTCGTTTCACTAAATATTCTTATATTGGATCGGGCCATACGACCTCGACATAATTTGCGCAAGATAAATATTTGGAACCATTTATAATCGATATTGCTTCATTGGCTTGAGATATAAATTGTTAAATGATGAAAATAAATTCGAGACTTAATGTTTGTGAAGGGATTATTTACAATTTCCTGTTATTGAGCTTTCAGTATTATTCATGTAATCCATGCTTAATTATAATTTTGAAATATTATTGTTAGCCCATATTAAGTGTCAAAGTCGACCCCTCATCACTACTTTTTCGAGGTTAGATTGGATACTTACTGGGTACATGTTGTTTATGTACTCACGTTACACTTCTACACTTAATGTGCAGGATCTGAGGTAGGTGCATCTGGGTATTAGTCTGACGCACACGCTTGATCCTTGTTACGAGACTACACGGTGAGCTACCTTCCGAGCGGTTCTGCATCAGCAATAGTCTCTCCTTTGTTATTGTTCTATCTATTTCGTTTCAGACAGTAGAATAGTATTCTTTTGTATATTCTACTAATAGCCCATACTCTTATGACACCAGGTCTTGGCACACACTAGTAGACTTGTGGTTTTGGTTCATTTTATGGTTATGATTGCACTCAGTTGCTTTCGTCTTATTATTTTAAATTTGTATTCCTTAAATCTTTTAAATGTAGGAAAGTTTAATTACTTGAAAATTTATTAAAAAGAGAAATCACGTGGTAAGTTCACTATTGGCTTGCCTAGCATCGGCGATGGGCGCCCTCACGGCCTATATCAGAATTGGGTTGTGACAACATTGTATAATAACACTAGGTTCACGTAGGTCTCGCAAGTTACAGAGTCTTGCGGATCGGTGCAGAGATGTCTGTACTTATCTTCGAGAGGCTATAGGGTGTTAGGAAACTACTCTTTCTTCATATCCTATCGTGCGGTTGATGGTGCACTAAGTTTCTTTCTCTTATTCTCTCATAGATGGTGAGAGCGCACGCGGAAGATGTTCCAGACCCAGGAGGAGCTGCTCCCTCTGTTGCTAGAGGCCGAGGTAGAGGTCGGTAGGGGACGAGGAAGTCCAAGAGTTGCCCCAGCCATACAACCAGCAAGTCCTACTATTGAGGAGCAGGACGAGGTGTCTGCGGCAGAGGCAACCCCGGTAGATTTCATGTCAGCACCGGGCTTTCAGGAGGTTATGGGATGTATGTTGCGGTTCATGGATAATATGACCCAGGATGTTTATTTCCAGTAGACCCAGCCACATCTCAGGCAGGAGGGGAAGCATAGACCAATGCCTAGGCTCCGGGACATGTAGCTGCCATATATTAGAGCCCGGGTGCTCTACCCGTGGGCGGAGCCCAGCCAATTGCAGCAGCTAGAGCTGCACCTGAGCCTAGACCAGCTGCGGTCGGCGAGCCGCAAAAGCTATTGGATAGATGGACCAGGGTTCACCCTCCTGTCTTCGGAGGTGAGCTACATGAGGATCCCTAGGACTTCATTGATAGGTGTAGGGACAGACTACACAACATAAGTATATTGGAGTCCCATGGGGTGGATGTCACTACTTTCCACCTGGAGGGCAGGGCCCGTAGGTGGTGGCGATCTTATCTTCTTGGTAGGCCAGCAGGTTCTCCTCCCATGACTTGGGAACAACTTACACGCCTATTCTTGGACAGGTATATTCCACTCTCTCATAGGGAAGAGTTGCGGTTTCATTTTAAGTAGCTCCAGCGGGGTCAGATGTCGGTGACTGATTATGAGATGAGATTTTCTAAGTTGTCTCTCCATGAACTTATGATACTTCCTACCGAGGTGGAGCGGGTGCGGAGGTTTGTTAGGGGGTTGCACTCAGGTATTCATGCTACTATGGCTTAGTAGGTGGGGACTTCTTATCAGCTAGTCGTGGAGATAGCTCGGAGGATTGAGGGTTACCGTCAAAGGGGTAGAGAGCAGATGCAGAAGGACAAGAGGGTCCATTATTCCATAGAGTTTAGAGGTGCCCCGGCTGGGGGCAGAGGTCAGTTCATGAGGGGTCAGCTCATCAGGCCCACATATCCAGCATCGTTGCCTCCTCGAGGTGCTCCAGTGCGACCCTGTTTCAGTGCCATGCAAGAGAGTTCTTACCGTTCACCAGCTATTCAGGGTTCTTCCAATGGGTACTCAGGCCACTAGGGTTTTTCCAGCTGCTATTTCAGTGCCATGCTAGAGAGTTCTTACCGCCCACCAGCCATTCAGGGTTCTTCTAGTGGGTATTCGGGTGTAACGACCCAAAATCCCTCTGAAGGAGTCGTGATGGAACCTAGTCTCTAAGACTAGGTAAGCCTAACATTAACAAAATAATGACAATATTTACTTTAAACCATTCCGAAATAGAAATCTCTAAACAATTTATAATCCCAAAAACGGTAGTGCAAGTCATAAGCCTTTCTAGGAGTAGTTGTACAAAATGATACATCACTATTCTAGAACAAAAGGAAACAATGGAAATAAGTAAAATAGAAGGTGACTCTGAGACCTGTGAACGCAGCAACATGTTTACCATGAGTCTCCAAAACAACGATCCGCACAGCTACTAACGATCAAATACCTTGATCTGTACAAAAATGTACAGAAGTGTAGTATGAGCACACCACAGCGGTGCCCAGTAAGTATCAAGACTAACCTCGGTGGAGTAGTGACGAGGAACAGTTAAGACACCTACTGGTCTAATAAGATGAACAAGATATGATAATAAACTAACAATATAAAGATAACAAAGCAACGCCAATAGCAGGAAGAAATCAAATTACAAACAGTAGAGACAATAAGGGGAAAACACGGATGGTACCGAAGAGTAACCAAGTAAATTCACACCAACATAGTTGGGATACAGACAAGTAAAAATGTGCTCAAACAAGGAAAACAATGTTAACTCAACCAATCGCATCATTACTAATACACATTTCCGACCATCCTAATACTCGAAATCTCATATCATAAATCTCAATTTTCAAACCCTTAGCACACATGGCACCTTGTGCCCACATATTTCCATCTCACTTTGCACAACAAAATCCACGTACTACCCAAAACATAATGTCCGCAACCAATGCAATTAAGATGCCCAAGGAGTCTCATCTATATAACATAAAATAAATTTTTAGTTTCTAAACCAATTAGGAAATCAACGAGAAAAGAGGAAGTTATTTTTTAACAATCATTTGAATTAAGAAAATACCTTTTTCAAATAAAATACAACATCAAATAAGCTATTGCCTTTAATATAGGATTTATTAAATTAAAACTTAATAGAAATTCCTTTTTAAGTAAGATCAAATCTCAATCAGGTTAAGGAAATTTAATTGAGAAACTAATTGAAATAAAATATAACAATTATTGGAATTTCAATTATTGAAATGTATATATATACGGCGAGTTCAAATTTAAAAGGTCATACAAAGTATCATAATATTAATTCTTTTATTTTAAATCATTATATTACTAACAACTTAGTAGGACGGGAGGAAATGATTCAACGTAGTAAATTTACTTTGAAAAATAATTCACCAGAGTAATAGTTTCAGGAAAAGAATTCAAGGAACAACGGCAAGTCAATAACTCAATGTCAATAACCCGATCCTCAAAGCTCAGTGGAACCCGGAATACAAATTATCAAAGTCTTGCAAATGAACTAGGGTCTTATCAGTATCCAGCTATACTCAATCTCTAAGTAAAATGTAAAACTACCCAATAACTTGCACAGTCAGAAAGGAACGCATAAGTACATATATTGATACGGCGTGCATCCCTATCCCACCAATCCTCCTTTATTCCTCCTTAACAATTACATTAATAGTAAATGATATATATATATATGTGTGTGTGTGTGTGTGTGTGTGTGTG